>JAUMHF010000025.1:1790345-1808621 GCA_032359275.1 Microctenopoma steveboyesi
CCTAAACCTTGCTATGTAAAGTGCCCTGAAATTACTTTTGTTGTGATTTGGCGCTATACAAATAAAGATGAATTGAACTGAATTGAAATAGATGTTTGGTTTACCAAAAATATTAATTACTTTCATACTGTATCCATATATAATAAACATATAAAATTTTAAAATGACCATCTACTAAAAATGCTTGATTGTGCAGAATCACAATTGTTTGATTGATTGTGTATCCACCATTAAATGAGTATTTAACTCCGTCATGACCAGGTCAAGCAGCCAGTCTGTCTTAAGGCTCATGTACAGTACAGTACTATGCAGAGACTAACATTCACACTCACATTCACATATAATCCACTGATACCAATTGACCCAGTATGTGTTTGGATTGTGGTAGGAAAGTTACCCGGAAGAAACCGAAGACACAAGGAGAACATACAAACACAACATTGCAAACCACAACACAACTGTGCTGCTTACATAATCGTACATTAATCTGCTCACATATGTAGGATTTAACTGTAACACTTTTCAGTAAGGCAACTGACCTTTTAGTATAATAAACAGTTACAGATTATTACAAGTATAGTAAATACAGTAAGTAAGTACAATTAGTGGTTAGAGTGGAAGGAGTGCCAACTAATAGAAATTTAGTTTTATCACTGTTAAGTTTAAGGAAATTGGAGGAGAACCATGATTTAATCTCCAAGAGACAGTCAGAAAGGGAAGTAGGTGGAAGGGTGAAATGGGGTTTGGTGGAGATATAGAGCTGAGTGTCATCTGCGTAACAATGGAAATTTATATTATATTTGCGGAATATGACACCGAGAGGGAGCATGTAGATAATGAACAGAAGAGGCCCCAGTACTGAGCCCTGGGGCACACCAGCAGTGACACAGTATTTTAAACACTATTGACACATGATACAGCTGAACATGAATGTACAAGTCAAGTCCAAATTTGTTTCACGTGTGCCTCTTTTCTGCAAAAAGTGTTTAGGCCTTGGTAAATTTAATTCACGAACCACTTCAAAAAACAGATTTCTTAAAATGTTTTTTATTTCTAGTCAGAAATAGAAGAAAATATTTATTGTGGACCCCTTTCACAATTGTGATGTAAACAAACATAATTCTTTGCACGGGCATAAGGTTAAGTATAATATCATTATTGTAGTGAATTCAAAAGTCCAATTTTGTCCTCTGAGGTGAAGCGAAGTAAAAGCGTGGTAAAATGCTTTTGCCCCCCCCTAATGTGAGAACCTGTAAATGTTTTTCTAAGAAAGAGCACAGAACACATGAAAGATTTTGGCATAAGCTTTTAATATTTTTATATAGAAGTTTTAGATTTTTTTTCTCTTTAAACTGAATTTCCCAGTAGTTTTATGATTATTTTTTTTATGTATTTATTATTCATCAGGTTTTTATTTATCTTATCAGTAAAGGAGGAGAGTTGCTCAGGTAAATCAGCATTCACAGTCAAACCTTCATACATTTTACATAACTGTTTTTATAAGTCTCTTTTTCACAAATGCTGTTGAATTTATTACAGCTTCACCTTTTTTGTTCTATTACAGATTTCAAAAATAGAAAAGGTAAATAATAAACATTCCATTGAAATATTTTTTTATACAGCTCTTGATTCTTTATATTTTTTTATTTTCAGTGTAGTGACAAACAAACTTATATCCAGCATCAGTCTCTTTAACATAGACCCCATTCTTTAATGAAGGGAAGCCTCTCTTGTTCTGGTTTTCTCTGTCTTTTCCAGTGGACAAACCCCATTTAACCCTGTTGTGGAATCTAATCAGATAATAAGATTATTATTAGAATGATTAATTACTGCCTAATCAGTCAATGGTGATATGAACTCCAACTGATGACATGATGTATATATATTTTCAGATTATGAAAATCTGCAGCATTTGGAAAAGGCACAGCAACATGAAGAGACCTGAAGCAGCAGGTAAAGAGGCAGGTAATGGGTAGGCAGAGGCAGGTAATGAGGAGGAAGATAATTTCGGCATCAGTGAGTCAGTAGAAAATTAGTGTTAGAAAGACACAAAATTACAACCTTAACATGTGTTCTGACATGTCAACATGGAAAAGATGAGACTTTACTCTCCATGATTTCCCAGACTTGCACATATGGTTTAACACCAGCAGTGGGAAGCTTCTGGAAAACCATAATTGGACTCATGAAACTGAGCCTGTTTTTTCTCCAGACAGTGTTCGTCTCACGCTGCTGTTCTGTGAAGAGTGCCTGTACCAGTGAAAAATGCCCACACCTGCACAATAAGTGATGAATTGTGATTAGGAAAATATAGTTCAAAGAAGATGTCCCACACTGTATTTAAAGAGAAGACAAGAACCTTTTTCTTTCTCAGAGACAGGAGAGACTTCTCTTCACATGCCCATTTGCAGCTAAGTTAAAGTCATCATTTTAAAGTTTCCCACACATGCATTTAGAAATCAGCTAATAAAAAATAATAGAAAAACACAAGAACAAGGGTGCAAAAAGACGATTCTTCCTCAGAAAACTGAAGGAGGTAGGGGAGGAGAAAAGGATGGAGTAAGGGGAAATGTCAGCAGCATGGGATTGAGAGGATGCAGGCTACATGTCCACATATTGATATGATAGCTAGGTTATTTACGATATCTGGCTAATTTTAGGCTATCTAACTAGGAAACATGTAGGATACCTAGCTACTGTAGATGAAAATTCCACTACAAGTCCAAGTCCACTTAGCTTTCCAAAGTCATCTTTAATTTTTAAGCATGATGTTAGTGTACCTATTGTTTAAATCATTATTGCTTTTATTACCTGTCCTGTGCTGTCCTTCAAGATAGCTAGGAAGTTTAGTAGGACTGTATGGCTAGCAGACTGTGGCCTTATTTAGCTTGTTTTTGACAGATTTAACTGAAGGCCACCAGTTGGTAATACGAGAACCTGCGAACTAGTCCATCCATAAAGTGCCAGCGTCTAGAACAAGGCCAAATCCAACAAGCTCACACTTTACACACACATGTATCAAAACCAGACACTATGCTTATACCACTACTGATCCCTACTACATTGCACTTTCAAGGGTTCTGTGTATCTGTAGATCTGTGCCAATGTTTGAATATGGCTGCTGTCAGTTGAACAGGATAATCCTAAAGGGGCACTCCACTAAATGTACACAGGAAGAAGCATGACCGTGACATTACTCTGGTGGACTTTGAAGTCATGTCATTAGTAAAACTATTAACGTGCTTGGATGGATAGCAATGATCAACTCTGTGGCAAGTCTGATACTGTTGATATGATTATGGCTTGTGTGATCAAATTGTCAAGTCTTGTCTTCACCCTGATTAAACCCCCTCAGTCCCCCCAAGACACATGCTAGATGTTTCCAACAACACAGTGACACAAAGCCTGTATTTGTGTTACAGTGTTATATACTGTAGCACGCACAGGATGTGTTTGTGTTTGGCACATGCTTGTACACACAAAAATGAAATAAATATGCGGACCCAAAAGCAATGTAACAAAAGTATCCTGGTATAGCAGTACATTATACGCTATTATTATTTTAGACATTTCTGGAGTTTAATATTTACCCATGGGAAGATAAAGGATAAAAAAGACCCAGAAGCAGTAGGACATACAGTAATGCAGTGTAGAAGAACCATTGGATACAGTTAACACCAAATGGACAGATAAAAGTAGAATGTCCAAGATCCAGATTTAATTATTAAAATAATTCAAATGTTGATTGAAAACCACTATTTAATTACATAATAATAATAACTTTTTTGATGATACTGATTCTATCTCTCATATATTGGATACAATGTATTCCTGAGACAGACCTGGTTTTCTGTGAGCTTTTGGTGGTTCTGGTTGTAAAGCCTCTGCCACAATGATACAAAAAATAGGGAAACATTTACAAAAAAAACTATAATTGTTAGACATGTGGCACGTGGATACCAAATAGTAACATTTTAGTCACCATAATGCTTTGCGAAACAAGCATAATATGTAACATTACCTACAAAATATGTTAACAAACATTACCAGGTCTGCTAGCTTGGCTTCTAGACTTGCAACCTTAACAGGTATGTATCTCATGTCTGTTTGTGAGACTCTATGAATGTCCAAATCAACAAACTGTCAGGTGAGCATAGGGCCTCAATTGCATTTTACGCAGACTTAGCAATCAAAACATAGTCATTTAAGTAATTAAGTAATTAAAATTTTAGTAAGCAGCAGACCTGGCACAGGTTTTTTTCAGGTTGATTTGGCCATGTTTATTGTAGACCTACTTTATACCATAAAATTAAAAGTCTTCATACACAGGTTGGGAGACAATAAGCCCATTGGCACAGTCATTTAAAAATCCCCACAGCTCTCCTTCTAAGGTGCAAGACACCCAGACTGAAATAAACACAAAACCAAGCAGAAGTCATTTCTCTTTGTGTAGTTTTTCTGGTGGTGTCACTGCATACATACATGTCAGACTACAATTATGGTCAATTTGCATCTCTTGTAGCCTTCTAATTTAGCTTTGCTCTTGCATTCTTTTGCCCTTCTTTGATGTTATTTAGTGTATCTTTAAAGTTGTCTAACATTACTTTGTGGCTGTTTTGAGTCTTTTTAACGTTGTTTTGTGTCCCTTTGAATTTGATAAGCTTAACTTGAAAACGCTTTGTGTTTCTTTGGATTCAACTGTTTGACTTCAAAATGTGAAATCACTTCAAACTTTCAAACATTTTTTCCCAGCTGATGAGCCAACAAAATAATAAAAAAAAATAAAAAAAATAAAATTACTAGCTTACTCCAAAGTTGGAGATTCTACAGCTAGCCATCTACATAATAGCCATTTGTCCAGTATGTGTTATGCGCTAGCGTTCAGTCCACCAAAAGTGCTTCTGCCATCTTAAAAGGCAATGTCCCTTTGTTTAACTACATTATTTAGTTTGTGCAAAAATACATTTTCAGTAGCTCAGAAGCATGCCTTTTGCTTTTCCTGATGATAGGGGTATTTGACCAAAGCTATTAGAAAACATAGAACCAAGATGGCTGCCTCCTGCTGGATGAAAACACCACTCAAAATGGGAGCTCCTGGTTATACTTTGATGCTGGACAGACCTATTGGACACAAACTAAATAACCTCAGAAACTAAATGTTAAAATTTTTCAAATTAGTGTGGTCGATATGGTGCCGCTTTAAAAATGTTTTTTTTTTTTTATTTGATTTCTTTTAATTTTTTTGTTGCAGCGTACATCACATTTGCAGATGACATTCAGTATCTGTCTGAATTTCCTGACTCTAATATTGTCAGACAATAATCTAAGAAAGCAGAAGAAAAACAACCCTGGATGATGAGGCAGCCATCTTGTACCTTTAAACGTTTGGTACTGTGTCAAATCTTGAAATTGTTGCAATCCCTTCGACATCAAGTTTAAAAAGAAAAAAAAAATGTTCACACACATATTCAATTCAAATACTATCTCAAAGTTGGTGGCACAGTTCAATTTAATAGTCCTGCGTCCAGTTGGTGGCACAGATGCACGCAGAGCTGCCATTTGAGAGAGTTAGGTAAAAGGGTTTTAATAAAAGGCTACAAGAGGAAGAAGAAAGAACAAGAGCAAGAAGAAACAGGGTAGCAGCCACATGAGAAATTGAAGAAGTAATATCTGATGTAGACAAACTTGTAGTAGCAGATTAAATACTTGCAGAAGAAGCTGGGTTGGAGTCTCCTATGACTTTTTAAAGAAAACAAAACAGTACGTTGCAACCATTTTTTCCTATAAGTTTTATCATAAAAAACTAAATTGTGATTTTTTTTAACATAATTCAACTTTTTGTACTCTTTTGCATATAATTTTGTTAAATTTTCACATTTGAATTATCAATTTGTAGCCCTGTTATTCTTGGGGGCAATCAGAATGGCTTGCAGAAGTCATGCAGAATATTCATGCTGGTAAACAATGTCATAAAAATGCATTTCTAATTTGCAACCATTGCCATTTTTTTCTAAAATAGCTTCTCAAAGATGTTCTCTAACTCCCGCTGAATACCTGCTTTCCTTTAAAAGCCTTGCAACACGTCCCCAGAGGTATAGAGTGTATGGTCTGCAGAATCTCCTTCCCCACTTCCTCTCTCTCTCAGACGAGATGAGGTGGGGAGGGGGTGGGGGTCTTCATCCAACCTTCTGAGAGAGCAGTTTGCTGCAGGAGATGCTGATTTGCACATATTAGCAGCCACTTTTGGGGTTAAAAAGTAGCTTGGCTGATGATGAGGAGGATGCCTTTGCATTGACATTGCTGGATATGGAAAAAAAAAATCTATGGTTTATCTCTCCCCCTTTTTCTAGGACTCCCTCTTTTCTCTCTCCTCCACCCCCACCCTTTTTAAAAAATCCATTCATTGTGTCTTTGACAGTCTTTCCTCAGGTTTTAATTGCTTTCATTCATGCCATGCAGATTTACTAAAGAGAAGGAGCAGCAGCAATGCTGAAATGCAGCGAAGGGTGTAAAGATTCAAGAGGAAAAGAGAGAGTGAGAAAGAGAGAAAAAGGGTTCATCACATCTTCTTTTTCAGTGATGTCTTGTTTCTTTTTTAAGCAGATGTTATGACCAGTGTATTTAAGGGTTTCTGTTCAACCCAGCTGGTATGTCCATCTACATATTTTTCTTTGGGTTCAATTCCATCTCCTGGTGGATTAAAACTGACACTTCGACATTTATGGAGATCCCATTATTTAAAATCATCAGCTGAACTTGAAGTCCCAAGATGTCAACTGTCTCCTTGGAAGATTCAGATGATATCAAATAGATAGGATCATGTGAAATATTCATGTACATGTGATATGGCTGATGCTTTCTGATATGTATGAATAGATTTCTGCTAGCTTAAAGAGGTCCTGGAGCTCAGCAGACTGGCGGCAACACTGGAGACATCACAAAAAAACACCCCTCACCTTGCATAGTGCTTTGATTTTCAAAATAATGAAACATTCACTGGAAATGGACAGTTGTGAATGCAGCATCTTGAAATGAAAGCGCAAAACAAAAAGAAAACAAAATTATCAACAAAGGGCATCCTTGTGGTGTGGTTTTCCAATTCCAAGTTTGTCAGTTAAGGCCCTCGAGCTGCTCGCATGGGAGCATCTATGCTCTCAAAATCTGTTCAAAAGTGGTAGGAAATGTTTTGTGGTTAAAATGGCTTACATGAGATCACAGGCATTTTCTTCATTGGGTTGCATATCAATGTGTCACTCAGATGACGAAAATTCCAAAGTATCTGACGTTGATGTTGTCTACCGCTCATCTTCTTTTGTTTCCCCTTTCTCTCTATGTCCCTCTGACTTTCTACAGTGACTCCCATTGAGGAAGATGGAGGAGCAGCGGTTTTAAGTTTATTGCTTCCCTCTTCTTATAGATATGGTTGTGGGGGTGAGGGAGAAGGGTGGTGTGGAAGGGGGGACTTTAGAAACTCAGCACTGAAAGGAAAAAAGAAAAGACATTTTAGTGAAGTTTTAAAATGAATACATTATGACTTTTGACCCTCTGACACCAGACCATTGCAGAGATTATTTATACCCTGATGGAGGGTGGCCGAAAACTTTGCAACTTTTCAGGAGATTCCCAAAGTTGCAAATTGAGGTGCTAATACATTGTGGTACAGGCCATAGATTCTATCAAAATTAACCATTGCATTCATTTAAAGTAACAATAGTTTTGTTTTAGATTTTAACTTGTTTTTTCTGACATCTAGGTCTGGTGATGATCAATGTCAAAGTCCATTTTGCACATACTGGTTATAAGTGGAATGATATTAGTGGGTATAATAATGTCTTGTCAGCCCTGGAGCTGGTATCACCAACCTTTTTGGTTTGCTAATTGACTACATTGAATAGGGTTGCCGGTGTACAAGCTAGTTTTTGCTTAAATACTTTTTTGTTGTTGTTACACCACTCCCAGGTCTCCCTTAACTGATTTTCAACTTCCTCCCTATGGTTTGGGCCGCTCTTCCTATCTAGATGGCAAGTTCCAGCTGGAATATGGTACCCAACTTCTCATCTGACTTCTCACACTTTAGAGGTTGTAGTGTTTATCGACTCCACTCGAAACTAATAGAATAAAATATTTTGATACGGGGAGTGTAGAGGGATATTTATTATTATTGTTCATATATATATAGTCCTCAAAGCAGTAATAGTTAATCACAAGTTTGAACTCGGGGAAGTGTTAATGTTCAAACTTGATAATAATAAACGGCACAATTAATTTGAGCGAGAGGACTAGTAGACAAACTGGTTCCTCACATTTTACACTCACTAAGAGATTTCACACTGACAATTATTTTACCCACCAACACAAAAAACAAAAAATAAAGATGTCATGTTCATTGTCATTTCCACTGCTGTTAATGATCCTCAGTAGAATCACACTAGATACAGGCCTGTTTACCAATAGCATCGAGATGCAATACGATCATGTGTTATTGTAATATATAGAACTCCAGTTAATTACTAAATGAGGCATAATATTACATTATCACAACTAACATGGCTGCCCTGAAAAGGAACATGGAGTTAGTGTATGATAATCAATACAAAGCACAGAGTTGTAACTGCTGACTGATGCACAAATTGTTAACAGCTTGATTATGTATCACTGTGACATCAACCAATTTAATTTGATGCTGTTGGCAAAAAGGCTGTAGGATATATTTGGTGTTATTAATGGGATTATTAGTGTGAGCCATTATAGAAAGCCTTCCTGCTTTAATATACCAGTAACACATGAAGATTGAATTGAAAGATTCTACAATGGCACATTAATTTGTAGTTCCCAGTGGTGCTCAGTATGAAATTGTTGTTTTTACAAATGGAAATTGCACTTACATAATACTGTACACCAAGGCAACAATATGATAGAACAAACACATCACTAAAGCAAAAAAAGGACATCATAGCAATGCTTGCCCAGCTCAGCTGACATGCAAGTACACAAACAACACAAAACTTGAATGTGACACATATTACTGTTTCTCTCTATCTCTGTAACTCACACACATACAGACTGCAAAAGTCCTTTGAGGGCTGCTCAGTCCTCTGATATAACACATTTTTAGATGGTAATTAAAAAGCTGCGCATAACCAAGACACATTAGGGTCAAAGACTTAGTGAAATTAAAAAGATGTCAAAGTTCAAACAAAAGGATAGCAGCCAACCAGGACTAAGCTGGAATCCAGACAAAGAGCTGAGAGTGGAATCTCAGTCGGTGTGTCCTGCTAATGTACACACCAGACCGTGGCCAAATAACGTCGATGGTGCGGCTTTTAGTTTCATCCCACTTTAACCTTAACGCAGGCTGGGGTTTTACTGCAGCATCATGTCACATCATTTCAAATTCATTTCATTCTGATGCAGTTTGGTCCCAAATGTCAAACTCAAACTCCCCACCTGTGTGGGATGAAAACAAGCCTTAACTGGTGTTTGTGAAGGCTGTTTGACCCAGGTGTGGTGCACACACAAAGATCACATGAAAGAAAAAGACACACAACATAAAACAAAATGCCACTCTGACACATAACCACACACAGGTGAGAAGACACACCACAAGAAGCGAACGGTGCACAGGATCAACAGTGAGGTACACATTCTTACATGGAGAAGTGATTTTTTTTGCGTCTTTCTTTCTTCCTCCTCCTCATCATCACCACACCTTTCTGTCTTGCCCAAACTTTTCCTCCTCCATCTCCACCTTCTGATGCTGCTCAGCTGACAATTCTCTCAGAAATCATCGTTATCCCACAGTTCCCCCTCCCCCCATGTACAACATTACACTCCAGTCCAGTTTAAAATTAGGTTTTATGTCCATTCCTGTCTTCGTCCTTCGTGAAATCCAGTGTCAGGCTCCAAATTCACTCAAATCCATTTTGGTTGTGCTGTGCTAGAGTTTAAATGGGGGCAATGTATGGTGTGTTGAGGGGGAATATGTCACAGAAAGAGGGACACGTTTCTTGGGAAAGAATGGAAAGATAAGTGGGCGGCACAAGGAGAAGACAGGAAGCACATTTGGACAAGGAAAGCAAAACAGTATTTTTGAGAAGACCCACAAAACAAAGCACATGGCAGACACAGGGAAGAGCTCAACCTTTGTTTTTAGTCTGCATTTCCAGTACATTTAGTCCAGAAAACATGGGAGAACACCGGGGCACAGAAGGAGAGACTGAGAAATAGATACCTGAGTTGTGAATGGATGGAAAGGAGAGATGTTGGCAACAAGGGATAAAACAGGGAGGAAAAAACAGCAGTAATTTGTGTTTTTTCATAGAAACCTTTGAAGGGTGCCTCTGCAGGGTGGATCTTCACTGGGAATTCAGTGCAACTGCAACTTCTTCATCAAGATCAATTTTTATTCTTTAGATTTCTTTATAACGCCCGTAACTGGTCTGAAGCTCGTTCAGCAGGCAGGAGGTAAAGGGGGAAACTGCCCCCTGCTGTAGAGCTATGCCCCTCAAGCTTTTTTTTATAATCATACTTGTAAAAACTAATGGCAGTAATTGAAGTTTTTTTTCTGTATTTATTTTATATTTTTTCTAGGGATCCTTTTTTTCATTTCTAGCTTTTTTGTCATTGCAACGTAAAATCCTTTTTTGTGAATACTTTATTGACTACATACCACCCTGCCTACCGCTTTTGCCACTAGCCCTTTGCCCACCCATGTAAAATGTTCTAGATCCGCCACTGCCTCTGTGTCCAATGTGAACAACTGGCTAGACCTCGTTTTAGACCAGACAAAGTAAGCCTGAAGTGGCACAGCCATTAATCAGCAAATATCTCAAATCAGATGCGGACTGGTTGATTTGTTTCATTTGTGGCTGATGTAGGGCAAAGCTGTGGCATGCATGTGGCCCGATATCAGTAGTGGAGCGTTCACTACCTTCATTTCACTAAGTTTGTGGACCAAATTGAAGTGTCTAGTGTGTCAGGTGTGGGTCACAGCAGTTTGCCTCTGGCATAAGGTTAGCTGAAATCAGCACCAGCCCCCCAGTGGCCCTCTAAAGAATGGGCGGTTAAGCTGATGGATGAACACATTCCTGAATCATAAATTAAACCCTTCCAAATTGAAGCTGGATTACCAATTAGGCAAAGCAGGTTTTGTTTTGTTTTTCTGGTAAGCATTTAATTCAGTAAACTACAATCATACTAACATGGAGGACTGTGCCTTATGCCAGGTAATCCCAGCACTGATTCCCCTTGGTGGGAAATTGCATTGAATTGCTAAATTCTCACATTGCAGAGGTACCCTTCATGTGAAATTATTTGCAGTTCAAGTGCTAATTTAAAATAGGACGAGACAGATGGAAATGAAACATGATGCTGACAGATAATGATGGAACAGACAGATGAAAATGATAGACGGGGAAACTTTGGTGAAGAGGTATCTTGGGAGAGTATCTCTTCTTTCTTGCAGAAGAGTAATCGAGAATGATGGAAGAAGCTGGATTTGTTTGATTTTTTTTGTAATTTCTTAGCATTAGTTCACAGTTACTGCTTCTTTTTGCATATATCTGATAAGCACTGGGCTTTCAGAACAGTTCTCTGTGAAAAGATAAGCAAAAAAGAGGAAAAGAAATGAGAAGCTACGATTGTTAATATGTTTCTCTCTTATCATAAGTCTCTCGAGATCAATACGAAAGCAGCTATACAAGACCTATCAGAAATGTGACCCCTCCCTAGCCTGTAAAAATAAACTTTCCCACCCCCACCCGGACCCATTACAGTACCTAACTTGGTCTAATCCGACCAACAGCATCATATAATTTTTGCATGCATAATGTCAGCCCATCCCACCTACTCTTGCATCCAAAGAGGTGGAGATTTTTTGTCCTGCATGCTTTGTTAGTGCATATGTATGCTTCTAAACACATACATCCATACACACTCTTAGTAGTCTAAATGTTATATACACATTCATTAAGTTTGAAACTATAATCTTCTCAAAACCTTCTCACACTATTAGTCATGTCAGTAGCCTTATTGCTTGCAATGGAAATCCATGCAAATTCATCTACAACGCAAAATTTACATATGTACATTATTATGACAAAAGTTACCAATCAGCAGTGACGGACAAGACAACTGGGCATTGGAGAGGACGAGGACATGTAAGGGTGAAATGGTAGGAAATGATAGACAGGTTCAGAAGACAGAGTGATGCATGTGTTTACATATATGTATGTGTGTGTGCCTGGTGTGCATGTTAAGGGATTGATGATTTATATGATTTTCCAACTGGGATTTTCATCCTGACCTTTCAGTGAATTTGAATATCCAAATATATATTTCCACCTCCTCCCTTATGAGACGAATTGAATTCTAATGCCCATTAGACAGTAAATACTAACATGGCCCAAACTTAATGGCTAGGGGATTTGGGGGAAGAAAACACTTTATTGTCGAGAGCGATAGAACTGACTATAATCTCATGCCTGTGCAGCACGGAGCTAGAGGCAGGAAGCATTTAATAATGCTAGCTTAGCACAATGACAAGAAGCAGATGTAAAACTTGGGTGCTATAACTTGCTATAACTTTCAAGTATAGCAAGTAAAGCATCATTGTTAGCTGGATTATTTTAATATTTCTATTCATGTATGCAGGTTTTGTTACATTTAGACAAAGCCAGACTAGCTGTTTCCATTGTCTTCAAGTCTAGAATCTAAGCTATAGTAATCACTTCCTGGGTAAAGCTCCATAATTAGTCAACAGACGTGACATTTATGGTTTTTTATCTCGGCAAGAAAGTGAATAGACATATTTCCAAAAATGCCAATTTAACTTAAAATTATCACCCCAGTTGGTGCTTACAACTCCCAGTTTGAATGTTAAAAAGTAACAGGATCGAGAAACCCCAGCGCATAGGAAACAAAGCAATGCTCAGCTGGCTTCTTTCCCCACTTCTGGCAACATCTAAAAGACACTACAACAAAACTGCTTTAAGGGGAATCTTCTTCAATCATCTTTCAATGGATTCCTGCTAAATGGCTGTATGGAAGTCTGCTTTTGCCCCAAAAAAGAAACGTAAAAAAAAAAAAAAAAAAAAGCATTTAGAAGAAAATTAAGAAGAAAGGTTTGACATGAAAAAAAATAAATGTAATGGTAAGTTAAAATGAAGCAATCAAATGTAAAGAAATTAAAATACTAATTACAAATCAGACATACATTTAAAATTATTATATATACCCTCTTAATTTGAACTTTCCTCCTTAAATTTAATTCTATTTAATTTAGGAAGTTTTAATTTTTCAAATCTTAAAATTTATTTTACAGAAATTGCCTTCCACAGTGGTTAGTGGATGTCTGACTGAATTCAGCTAAAATCTCTTTAATACCTTCCAATGTAAAAGAAACTTGAAAAATCAAGAGCTGAAGACATGTGGATGTAAACATAAATGAAATTAACCAATAGACATGTAATTCTAATTCTTTGTCTACAACAAAACTGATAACTGAAAATTACATTTCTACCAAAATAAAAATCTAAGTAAAAAAACAAAAACATTTAAGTTGAAATTAGTAAAAGC
Source organism: Microctenopoma steveboyesi (assembly GCA_032359275.1). Lineage (NCBI taxonomy): Eukaryota > Metazoa > Chordata > Actinopteri > Anabantiformes > Anabantidae > Microctenopoma > Microctenopoma steveboyesi. The sequence continues at coordinate 1,803,921 of JAUMHF010000025.1, forward strand.
TCTTTGACAGAAATATAACACGTGATCACATACAGATAATAATACACATCAACACTAAAACCCTTGTGTCTTTGAGAAACAAAAACAGAATATATATTTTCTAGTTGATATTTGTGCATCTTAGTACAGAGGTAGATGGAGAGCACACACACATACAAATGCCCACACATACATAAGCCTACAGCCCCGAGCACATGTGCAACATGTGCTGTGGATACAACATATGTGAACACACAGAACCTGTTTAATTTATCCATATTTGCATATTTTTATGTTTGTTTGCTGTCTCTGTCATTGTGTTCTTTTTTTTTCTTCTTCCTATGTGGCGTTTGTCTTCCACTCTTCTTTTACCATGGGCTGTCGCTCCAGTATCCATTCACGGTGCCTCCTACTGAGCAGCCGCAACCCAAAACAAAGAAGAGATGGACGGGTAGAAGAGGAAGGAGGATTGGGGTGGGGGTGGGGGTGAGCAAAACAGGGAAAGAAAGAGAAGCCAAAAAGGGAGAAAACTAAAAATATTGCCAGCAGCTGCTGAGTCACATTGGAGTCAGTGCAAGTAGTTACGCTGGTGGTGGAGGTGGTAATGGTAGCGGGATGGACCATGCTTCTCACACTCAGGCTGAGCTGCAATGTCTGAAACTTATCCAGACAAAGAGAAAGTTAATTATTACATTAAAGGAAAGCTTTTTGGTTAATTGCTAAATATGTAGCATTTGTCCCCAAAAACGTTTTAGTGCCTTGACGCAGTTTCGCCCTCTGGAATGGAGAGATAACCAGACAATTGTCACAGATATGTAGTATTTGCTTTTATTTCCCAAGTATGAGTAGATTGATATCAATTTCATCTCTGTGTGTCAAGTGCAGATCTAAATTTCAGATGTGATTAGCGAAAATCTTCAAAAACACTGGATCAGGCAGAAACAGCAAGCTGTGGCTGTTGACAAGAAATACCTACAGTCTGTAATCACGAACTGTTTTATAACTTTGTTATATTTTTTTAAATGATGAAAAAGATGCCCCTTATTTATTTAGTCAGTGTTTCTTATTTATTCTTGATATAACAGGGTAGCTGCTTTCAGGCTTACTACTAAGCTAGGCTAATCGAATCCTAAATCCAGCTACTAATCACACGTGACACGTGAGTGGTATCTATCTTTTCATCTCAGTCTCAGAAAGAAAGCAGTTACGCGTTCTCTGCACAGTTTCTTCAAACATTAGCTAATGACTAAATGAAAGCACAACCAGGAAAAAGGAAGTAATCACATGTGATCTGGGTTTTGCAGCTCAGCCTTTTTGCTGAGAGCCCAGGTGAGTGCACAGCAGATGAGAAATGATGGTGGGGTAGACCAGATCCCACCGCTCCAGTTTTCATGACAACAACTACACTGGAGGTTTTGGACTGAGGCTAAAGGTTAAAGTACATAATGTGTGTTTACATACAGTTATCTCAACTGTTTTCACTTGTGACCCCTTAAACTTACCAATTCTAATATTGATAGCGGCGACATGCCCCTGCCCCAGCTCTGCTATGTGTGAAAACTCAGCATTTTTTACACATAGCAGAGCTGAGAGGACTAAGAAATGGTCACATATAATTGATTAGTTAATTTTGTATAAATTATTTTTGTTTTCTATTAAATAATTAATGCTATTTTGTTTTACTTGTGCCTGATATTGAAAAGTTTAGCGAAAACTTTCTATGAAATCAAAATAGTAAAAATAGACCAAATGACTGAGTGAATGATTTTAACTTCACTCAAACAAAATGCACCCCACCTCTAAACAACACAAAACAGTAGTAGATGATAACATGCATGCAATAAATCATATTTTGCATAAAATCCTTCCAAATTAATGAGGTGATCTGGGGCTTTATGTTAAAACTGATCAAATACACTTGAATGAATTCAATAAAACAGGGCAATTGAAAACTAATATAATGCTTGATTCAGTAATATGCTGGCTCTTTCAGCAGTTTGTTTAAATAAAAGCCATCATCTGAGATGTCAGTCTCCACTCTACCACAGAGAAATCTTTGCTTCTTAGCTTTTTTTTATTTGGTGCTGGCAGCACTAACTTTAGTCACTAATTCAGATTAGAAAAACATTTGACATATGTTGAGCCTTATCTAATTTAATTTCATTTAATCATCTCTCAGATGTTTCACATTTATCCTACACATTCTCAATGGACCTCAGGTTGCAAAACAAGGTGCTGCAGTATAACCTGCTTTCATCATGGACATCTGCTGTCTATCTCATGAGAGCTGTTAAGGTGGGAAGCCTGATGTGGAAGCAAGCTGGCTACGGAGGGTAAATCTATTCTATTATTCAGTGTATTAATGTTGTGTGTAAGAGTCTGAGTGTTTATCATTTACATGTATCACAAAGAACTAAACAACCTACACATTTGATTTTCCAAAAAGCTGCACAGGTGCTGCAGTTTGAAGATATGCACTGGGCTTCTAAGTACACATAAAGTCTGCTTGAAGGTATACAGTATGTCTCGATATGGAAATTCTTGTGGGTGAAAACATGCAGGCTGTACTAATTTTGTTTTGTGTGTTTGAATGGATGCATTCTGACCCTTAATATTAGAAAAAAGTCTCTTATTCATAGCTACTCTTAGGTATCAGCCTTAAAAATGTTAAGTGCAAGTGCAGTTGAGATACAGACAAGATGTAGCACTGGGAAAGCCGGATCTAACTTTTAACTATCATGTCAGTGTAAACCAACCTAGACTCTATCCGTGTTAGTAAGGCAAGTGTTTTAAAATGCAGTTGCTTAAGCATCTATTTTCGCTTTATCAGTACGGTCTAGCTATTCTATGGACAGGGACAGAATGGGGGCGTGTAGCTTCTAGAGGAGCTGTAATTCATTTTTTCTATCTATCAAGAATGTGATTAATGGTGCACGGTGAAAAGAGCAGCTGTGGTGAAACAAAATGTGCATGAGATGCTTGTTCCATGGTTGCTGTATGCTTTTGTCTCTTCCTCACGTTTCTCAAGAAAAACCTAAATTGTGTTCTTGCTGTTGTTGTTGACTTTTTGTTGGTCGCTATGCTACAAGATGGAAGGAATGGGAGAGTGGCATCGCCGGAGGCCAGGCGGTTCAAACGGCTCAAAGGTGGAGTTGGTGATGGGGGTGAAGCGCAGTGGGGCACCCGCCATCCCAGAGATGTTATTGAGGCTACGCGACTTCTCATAACCAGTGGCTACATAAAGATATAACACAAAGGTTACAGCAGGGTTATGAAGGGTTTTCACAGCAGATATGAGTAAAGGTTTTCATCACATGGTAAAAAGTTGGAATGATATGAAAAATGTTCAAAATTCATAACGTATATTATGTTGTGACAGCATTGCATATCAGAAATAGCAAATATAAGCAATTTGTTACAGTTACAAGCATTTGTAAATGAAACAAAGTCAAAAATAATTCAAAACAAAACCAGCCCAAAACAAGTAAAATATTTTAGACCAAAGGAGGAAGTTGGATAAAGACAGACAGATGGGCGGAGGGACAAACAGATGGACAGACAGACAGAGACAGGACAAAACAGGGGGTTATGATAATCAGCTATAGGAAGCTAAAATATCCTTAGACACCTGGCGGTGGCACTCTGCAGCACCACCATGAACTAGGGAGGGGGGGAAGGAGTGCTAGTCCAGTGGATGTACACCAAGTCATCAGATCTCAAGTCATCCCGTAAGATATTTACACTTATACATCCACTAGACTACCTGTTCTGAGATTCCCAAAAGCACATCAGCTACATTTTGTTCAGGAGCAAATCCAGATACAGTGGTTTAATGGGTTTTAAGAAACTCAGAGCAACTCGGATGGGTAAAGCATCTGGAGCTGAGCACAGTTAGAAACACGCACAATCCTCCTTAATACTCCAATCTTAAATAACTCGACTTCACTAAAGACTCTTAAATCTCAGATCCCAGGTGTTTTAGCCAGTTTACTGGTACATAGAGTACAAAAGGCTGCTGTTAATGGGGAAACAGTTAGACAGACAAGCAAACTGACTGAAGACAGAACTCTCTCCAAGATCAGTGTCATGTGAAGTTAAAGTTAAAAATCTATAGCAACGCCAGCAGCTCTGTGCCATTTGGCCAGAGCAGAACGATTAAATAGCATGCTATTATTATTACAATGACAGATATGCAAATTTTTTACTGTATTTAGCTTAGTTGGTTCGCTAAGACTTTAAAATTAGCTGCAGGTACAGTCAGGTGCTCGTTCAACATTTTGGTTTCAATTTGTTGAAGAATGTGACTAGACTTTTTAGGTGTCAGTCATACGAGATCTGTGAAATGTAAGTTAAATGAATGCATCATCACTTCTACACATCATTACACTTCTGCAGCTTTTGTTTCCAAGGCATCTTTCTTTACCATGTCCTATATACACTACGTCATGTATTTATGTAGGTACTTTAGTATTAGTCATCACCACTACTGTATTTTCCTTTTTGTTTTATCTATTTTTTTGCATTTATTTTTCACTTTTTGTGCTGTCCTGTTCTGAGATGAAACAAGGCTTACTGTTGAAACTGTATGCACATCGTAATTTTCAGGAAATCTGGGGGTCCTGTCACTCCTCTTACCATACGGGGCGAGGAGGTGGAGGTTGTGTCAGAGTATAAGTACCTGGGAGTGTACTTGGACAATAAACTGGACTGGTCAACACACAC
>JAUMHF010000025.1:1810627-1821664 GCA_032359275.1 Microctenopoma steveboyesi
CGGCTGTATTCATGGCAAACAATTTCCCTCTGGGATTAATAAAGTGTTTTGAATCTTGAATCTTGAATCTTGAATGTAGTCACCCACCGGTGATTTTATCTCTGCCATGTACACACTTGAACAGTGTGACATGTAATTCGGCAGGTCAGTCTGAAAGTCAGTCAAAAAATTAGTGCTTGATTTCCTAAAATACCCCAAGCATTGAGATATCCTTCATTCATCATAACAGATGTGTCTGTTGTGCTCAAGTGATCCAGGAAACCCAGCAGAACATCTAGAATTCAAAGACACAGTGGAGTGAATTTGATGTGTGTCTTAAAAGTAGGTAATGCTAACGTATGTTCTCACAGGATTAACTAGTCAACTAGTTGAGTTAGAAAGATGCAGATGAAGTACTGTGCAGTCCTACTTTGAGACACTATCAGCAGGAGGACGGTAACAATGTTAGTAGGGTAGGTCACTTCACTAACATCATGTAGTTAGGATATTAGCATTAGTCTTCCATTATAATGAGAACATTGCTTTGTGACGGTAGGGCGTCCCGTAAAGGTTCTGGTGAATAAACAGAGGCTCATCCAGCATCAAAGTTGAATCAGGTTCCACTTGTGCTTCAGTGTGATATGACGAGATCCACGCTACCACACCTTTCTTAGAGGTTACATTATTACACAATAACTACAGAAATGTCCAGCAACTATAGTATTAATATAAAAATATAGAACATGAGAGACCTTCAAGTTCAGAAGAAGCCTGTCAGATAAGAAAAAACTATAGCACTGCTTTCCATGCAGTTTTTATATGGAGTGGTAACACATGGAAAACCTGTCTACTAGAGAGATCGTAGAGATCTGAAACCCTATCAATTTAAACCTCTTGCCAGGCTTATAACTCCTAGACCTGTGTCTCACCCTGTACCATGCGAAAGTCTAAGACAGGGCAAGAGATCAGTCAGCGAATGGTAGAAACTGTTATTGTACTCGTGTGCGATTGATGCAAAGGGGCACCTTCCATCTGTATGCAATAACAGAGGACTTGACAAAGTGTCATCATCTGTAATGAGAACAGGCTGCATAAAGAGAAGAATGGATTTTACTACAAACGGTCAAGAAACTGCAAAAAGGCTACGACACTCCAAAGCAGACCTCAGATTATAAGCACGTCTCTAACTTCAACATCACTGACTTTCTTTACGCAGATCTTAAACATGTTGAAGCCTGAAAACATCTCAGATGTTAACGTGACCTGTATCAATAGTGGGTCAGTGTTTTAAGTTAATGAAATAAAGAGAAACGGTGAGTTAACATTAAAGAACGATGCCAGTGTCTGTTTACAGCACAGAGTATTCTGCAGTATGAAGTTTGTGCTCAGCTGTAGCTGAAATGACCAATGAGGATCTCACTGTGAGGTACTGCTTAAACCTCAGGAGGAATTCTGGGTATCAGACACATCTGGGTCACCGGGTATCTGGCACAGTGACACATCTGGATCACGATGTTCTAAAGACATTGCTACACTGTACAACGTACACTGGATGTTTTTACAGTGAGTCTTTGTTGGCAGATGGTATCACAGCTTTTTTCTTATGAGTGTGTGGATGTGTTTTCATATTTCCACAATATCAATCACAGATCAATGAGCTATGTCATTGTGTACATTACAGCTTCATATATGCTCTGTGTGTGCGTGCGTGTGTGTGTATTTGTGTATGTTTATTGTGTAGGATGCATTCTGCTCTGTTTAAATAGCTTTGTTTGCAATGTCAAGTCCTGTAACCACAGGAATAAATCAGCAGCACTGCAGCTCTTAGCTGATTGGGACACACACACACACACACACACACACACACACACACACACACACACACACACACACACACACACACACACAGTAGAGCAGCAGCAGTGGTCATTTGACTTGGATCAGTAAAGTTGAGTGTGCAGCATACAGCAGCAGTTTATAGTGACCTGAGCATCACAGACCTGAGGAGCATGATTGTGATTATGTGAGTACAGCTCTGCACTCCCACCTTTTCTTTACCATCAGGAAACAGAAGCAGAACACATTACATGTCTCAGCGCTTTAAAGATTCAACTGCAGCGACTGCTTCTGGTGTGGCTCTCTTTGTACACTGTAGTTGAGCTGAAAGGTGCTTAGCATCCATAATGAGCGGCTCTGCAGTTTACTCTGCAGCAGACGCAGCATGAGGCAGCTTTGCCTGTGATCTGCCACTTTTTGTGCTGCGTGTCGTGCGCATTGCTGTTCATCTTATATTATCCTGCAGCCGCAGTTGATGACATGTCTTCAGTGACTGAACGACTTTAATGATTTACTGTGCCAGGCAGCAGTGCAGCGCCGAGAAACGTGTTAGGGTAATGTAAGTACTCTGTGCAGTGCTGTCAGGGATTATCATTTGAAATGCAGTTATCAGCAGTGCAGTTACTAATTCTACTTGTTCCCTAGTTGTGGAAGTGCTATCAGCCAAAATTGGTGTAATGTGTTCATCAACTATGAAATGACACAATGCTAAATTAGGAGTGCACCATGCATACGAGCTTCTATGAAGATGCAGCATTAACCCTTTTGATTGCATAATGTGGACAATTACTTTGATTCTGTCCTAAATTAAGATTATAGATCTCTCTAAAGTTCAGCGTCAGATCCCCAGCAATATTGTAGCAGTATTTATTATTAATTATTGATTCTAGTTTTATTTAGTATAAAACCTTTAACACCAATCCGAGATGGCCGTATATGACAGCCATACATATGAATCATATTTAATCTGTTATTTTGAAGTTTTATTAAAAATCTAAAGTAACAAGTAAAAAAAGCAGTTGTTAGAATTGGTAGTATTACTGAATAGTAGTTATTGGCAGACATTAGTGACAAAACTGTGACACTTTCTGTACATGCTTAGGTTTGTTTGCTGTGTCAACAGGAGCTGGGTTTGAGGGTTAATATAAATGACACGCTACCTCAGTTGAATCACCTTATCTTTCTGCATAAACATAATCATTATTGTTATGTTGTGTCTCTAGCATCTGATAGGCCAACTTGCAGGAATTCTGCAGAGTGAGTTTGGCTTGAACACCTGTTCATTACATAATACCAGTTACTGCAGTCATTCTTCTTGCAAACTCAGAAGCAGTTCTATGTTTTAACAAGTCGAACTTTAATTTATGATTGATTTTCCACTAAGCACGAGCAAGAAGCTTAGCAGTCGCTCACAGCATGGCAGCACAGCCGTCAGCGATACCGGGGCGGTGACTTGTTGTACATACCTCCACCCAGTCAGACTTTAGTAACACAACGCAGGGCGAGAGACTGAGGAGGATAGCCTGAGGATGGGATGGATACACCAGTGTTAGAATGTGATGAGGAGGGGAAGGAAAGGGATAGGAAGGAGGTGCAAGGGATGATGGGAAGAGGAGAGAGAAGAGGGAAAAGCACCGGGGACAGTAATTGGGATGAAAGTCTGTATTTACACTGCAAGCAACGTTGGAATTTACTTATTGTAATTGTCTTATATAAGTGTCTTATTTGCGTTATTTATTTATTCTTTCTATAAAATAGCAACTAGTAACCTAATGTGAAATTCTTAGAAATAATGCTAATGTAAAACCAACATATTTTTAATTAATGTTGGAATTAAGTCTTATTTTTCACTTCTTTCTAACTTTTTGTGTGTGAATTCTGCAGGTCATGGTGCCACAATAATTCATTCTAATGAACACAGTGAACTCTACTGCCACCAACAGGTTGATGTTTTTGGTTCTGTCTGAACGTTTAAGAGGATTATATTTACATTCTCAGATTTTACAAATATTCAATATCATAGAGTCAAATATTTTGATTAGTTTCTACTGTGAAATTTTGGGAAACATCTTGTGTTGTGATGCAGATGCACAAATGTTATCATGATAAACACAGACATTATCATTATATAAATTATGTCATTTAGGTAAAACACAATTTAAAAGGTAAAACTTTTTCTATACCTTTTATGCAGTTATGGCAGATATTTCAAATGTATTTTTATACAGTCATTGTCTGACACATACTGTATTACCTAACGCTATTTAATTATATGACACAAAGTTCCAATAACATCTTTAATTTATTTAACAACTTTATATGATGGTTTGCATGATGCTACTCGTTAAAACTACTAACAGGATATGTTAGGGGCTATTTTCAGGGGTCCACTAATCCACTTTGACTATTAACTATTTGTGGCAATCGGTACCTTTTATGTTTTTTATTAAAGTTACTCCTTCAGACTACTGTATCTGTAAACCTGTGAATTTATTTGTACTAATTAAAACTAGTCAACTCCACATGGTTACTAGTCATATGAACGCAGAGATTCTACAATTTTCAGTTGTAAACATAAGGATTAATAGTTTTATTTATTTTCTTTGGTTGATGCAGCAATGAAATGTCTAAAGGGAAAAGGAGACCGGAGAAAAAAAAAACAAGGTGTGGTGGAATGAGGGAAACAAAGAGGGATAAGGGAGGGCGTGAGGAAAAGAGGGAAGGGAGACGTTTGGGACTGAGGAAGATGTGGGGAACAACTAGAGCAAATATTACCCAACAACAATCTGCATGCAAACATATCAACATGTGTTTCTGTTCTGCAACATATTCATTCATTTTACTCATGATTATACTATATATTTTACTTTAGCATCTGAAACCACATGTGGATTTGAGATTGTCAAGATAATATTTGCATCAAGTACAGACATAACAATGCAATATGACATTACCGACACATTGAACCAGTAGGTTACAGCACACACATACTGGACATACATACTGTACAATTATACATGCATGTATGTGACATCTGACGTAGCTCATTCACAGCTCTTATTAGAAGAGAACAGACATAGAAGAGAAGAGCAGGGCATCAGAGAGATGAAAAATATTCATCTCCGTGTCATATGAACAGAGAGTGACATTAAAGAGAGGAAGATGGAAACAAAGAGAGGGAGAGATGAACAAGAATGAAGGAGGCAGGAGAACCTGAAAAGAGCAGACCAAGAACACACAAACCAAACAATGAAGGATCCTGTTGAAGGAAACGTTATGACATTAGTGGGATTTTGAGCCAGCATGGAAAATAAAAGAGAAGAAAGACATGAGAATGTAATCTGAGGTTTCAGAAAGACTGAACATTGATTTCTTTACTTTTTACTTACTTTTTACTTTATTTACTTTAAACATACTTGTTGTATCTAGAAGCTTTAGAGAGTGAAACAGGTAATGAGTAAGTAAATAAACATAATCAATTTAACTATTGTTTTCTAACTGCAATTAGCAGAATAGTATCAGGCAATTGATCAAGTTCCTCAATATCTCATCTGAAATGAGATGATCTGACTTAGAATTAATACAGTGTAACAGATATTATTTGAATTGTCTAATACAGGTTCTTTGGGACCTTTTCTACAAGGTACACATTTACCAGCATATTGCTTGTGCTTTTCTTTTTTCTTTTCTTATTTAGAATGGTCTATTATTGCTTTAAGTTGCAGAGTGATGAGGTCTCCTAGCTTTGTTTATTGCTTCACCTATGAGTGCAACACTAATCTGGAGCATCCAAAGTGGGAATTGTTCAGGTACATGATGTATTGTACTAATGAAAAACTGATGGCAAATAAAGACCTTTTAACACATTTGAAATCCTTTAAGTAGTCATTACATAGTTTGGGAGAATGATCAGATCCAGAGCCACTCTGTATTCAAGGCAAATTCTTATTCACTGGCATTAAACAATTATAACTATAGCAATAATTTACACAATTCATCAATTTTACACCATCCTTGCTCTACATGACCTCCCTATCTTCCTGACACAATCCTGGCCAGTTGTACAGTAGTAGTGCTGAGGACATTAAATAATGTAACAATGCAACCCAACAGGCCTCCCAGGATTCTGAACACCAATAGCACAAGTCTAACGAGCATCGATCCACATCTCGTCGGAGAAAACGAGAGTGGAGGAAAAAACGAGAGAGATAAACAGAGTGAAATCTGGTGATGAGTATTTTAAGATGACATTCAGTGTTGGCACAGATCAAGGGAGTGAGAGTGTTAAGGAGAGAGGGAGAGTACACAGTTGGCCTATAGGCCTACATCAATGAGCCCCTAAGTAAAACCCATGTCACTTCATGCCAATGGAAAGTGTCTTTCTCTGAAGAGAATCAAAGTTATTCCTACTGAGAACAAGGAGGGGTAGGACAGGGAAAAAAGACAGAAAGAGAATTATGGAAGGGGAAAAAAACAAGGTGAGACAGAATGGCAGTCAGAGACAGCATGAAATACAAAGCATTGGAGTGATTAATGCAACGTTTCATTCCCTCATTCAACCTCCACCCACCCTCTGATTACGTTTCCCAATAAAAGGGGAGACAGACGTGTATGGGATCATAATGCTGAGTGTGTCTGCTGCCTTTGAAACGTATGCAGTCAGGAGAAGGGTGTTTTGTGCACTCTTGGCCTTCGGAGGCACTGCACCAACTCGAGCTACCCCGCTGCAGTGGTTTTATTATTTGTTTCCTTACATTCGAGCAGGGTGCTCTGACTAATGATTCTGTTTTGAGGGATTACGTCTTGGAACAGTGGGAAAATAATGTAATTAATGGCGTCAGGCTAGAGACTAAGGAGTTCTGAATGGACACACACACACATGTCAACAGTACTTCTAATCAAGAATGTTATTGATCTGTTAGAGGTCAGGTCCAATAGGAACATTTGAACATCTGAAATTAAAGCTACAGTATTAAACTTTTGGGAATCAAGCAAGCTGTGGTGTGCTACCTTTCAGGTGTTAATCCTAAGAAATTACAACATGTTAGAAACTACAAAACTTCCCAATTAAGCAGAAATAATTGACCCGCTCTGTTTGGTTAGAAGGGTTAGTCCCTACCTGATTAGTTACCTACTGCAGTTTTAATGTCACCTTGGGCATCAACCATTTGAGACAGATCAGTTTCCTGTTCATGTCCTTATCCATAAAGTTAGGGTTGACAATCGATATTACAATTAAACACCAAGCTTTGACCCAAAATGCTTTGCTGAACCAAGTTCACTGTTTCCGTAGCAACAGCGGGACAGTAAAGAGAAAGGGGGAGAGCAGAAAAAAAGAGAGAGGGAGCGAGGGAGGAAGAGTGATGGTGGAGAAATGATCAGGGGGTCCTTAAGTAAGACAATAATTAGTAACTTACTAAACCAAAAAAGACCTATAGATAGATAGATAGATAGATAGATAGATAGATAGATAGATAGATAGATAGATAGATAGATAGATAGATAGATAGATAAAAGAGGCATAATAAGAGTTTACAAGTTGCAGAAGGGAAAGGAGCATTAAAATGCAGCACTGCCCTGTGAGTGTCTCCAAAATGCTCAAGTCTTTCGTTCTTCCCGCCCATCAAACAGATCTGATAGCGCTGCATTACAGTGACAGCAGTGACATCAAGCTCTGTAATTAATCCCTTCCAAGTACAGCAGGATCTGTAATAATGTCAGCAAGGGCGAGAGGCCGGGAGGAAGAAAAGAGGAGTGTTGTCGACAAATTGCAAGAGAGCCCTGGTGGCACTTTTAAAGCAAAAGCTTAGCGACCACTTTCGAAAATGTGTGTGTGCTCGAGGTGTGCTTAATTTATCTTGCCAAGAATCTTGACCAGCTGCAAAATGTAAGAGGATAACTAAGGAGAAGATAAATAAAGCACCTATTTGAAGCTTTAAGAGTGCAGAGATAAAGCTAAGAGGCAATCACAGCACTGAAACCGCCACTACGCTAGTCACCACAGTCCTTCGAAGTTGCTGTAATACTTACCTGAATGTACATGTGTCTTTCTAGGATACGTTTTGTCTGTCATGCTTTTCCACTGCCTGTTTGTCTATCTGTTGGTCTGTCTGAGAATCCACTAAGTTTTTGTCTTTGTACGTCAAAACAGAAGCAGTCCTGGTAGCTATCCTAAACCTTCGAAGCACTACATCAGTCAGTGTTTCAGTCCAGCTGCACAGAGAGGCAGACATGGCCCAACTACAGAAGACACTGCTTCCATTTGGAAGTCCTTCAGGAACCTTTTGGGGAATTCTGTTTTGTAAATCATAAACACACAAATCTGAATTGTTTCCTTAACCCAAATTCAATGCGATGGTTGGAGCCAAGTCCTTTGTAAAATAAACCTGTGGTCTCTGTGGACTGAACTGTAAAAACTGATCTGAGCTCAGTTCCAGAGGAGAAGACAGAAGAAACCGTCCAACCAGCAACCAGCTCTCACTGGTCAGGTTGGGGCAACAGGCCAACCAGTTTGCAGCATTCACTTTCACTCTGGCACACCTTTTACAGCAATGACATTGACATAAATCCCCATTAATAAATTCGTTTTTATTATTTTGTGATATTTTCTAAAAAACAAAACTTTAGTCCAAAATACTTTTTGATTCTTTATTAATGTTGGATCAACCCCTTTTTCAACAGGACAATCTTAGACCAGGTACCATCTCGCCACAAAAAGCGTGGGAGTCTTAGCCCCCTGGTCCATCTGGAACCAGGCCTCGGGAGGTCATAGTGAGCTTTTAGTCCCACCCCCAATCACCTGCCCACCCAGAGCCACCCGTCCTATCTGCAAGTACCAGAGTGAGAAGAGACCGGGTGAGAGGAGGAGAAGGAGGAGGAAGAGGAGGAGCAGGAGGAAGGGAAGACAGCTACACACAGAATTTAGACATACACAGAAAAGGACAGACATACAGACAGAGAAAAAAACAAAGAAAAGAAATGGAGAAACAGACAAACAGACAGATGGATAGTGTAACACAGACCAACAAGAGCCAACATACAAACGCATGACCTGACATAACCTGGGAGGGAGACAGTAACACAAGAACAACAAAACAACAACAGCATACAGCCAACATGGAGCCATACCGGCAACTTTAACCTTCAGACCCACTCATACGCACTCATCCTGTTTCCCCTGGTGGTTACATTATATATGTGTAATCTTTGTCTCTCTCTCTCTCTCTCTCCCACAAAAACATGTGCATGAAGGCAGGCATTTAGTCACACAGTCACCACGAGACATAAGTTGATAATCCAATATGAACTTTATCATCCCATAGAACTAATAGAAAGTGTCATTTTATTCTTGCAAAGAATAAGAAGACACCAATATAGTTCTCTCTCTCTCTCTCTCTCTCTCTCTATATATATATATATATATATATATATATATATATGTGTTATTTTAAATAACAAGCAATCTCGTGCAATATTATACATTTAGCGTGTGTGTGTGTGTGTGTGTGTTTCATTGTGAACACATATAAACTTTATAAGAATGCTGACAATCATTATTGATCCTCTTGGTGCCACCTTAACATGAAGCGCTCTGCTTGTAGACGATTTCTCTACCCAGTGAGCTGCTTGCTGTGTGAGTGTATTGCGCTGCAACAATTTGTGTTTCTCAGATTCTCTTTTGGAGGGTTAGTGGGCTCTCGGTTGTATTTTCCTTTGCTCTATTTTATTTTCTTTCTCTTGCATCTCTATATCTGGTTCATACTTAAATTCCATACTTGACCATTACATTTTCTAGACCGGTCTAGTCTAATCTAATCTAATATGAGTTAACATCTAGTGTAGTTCAATTTATAAAATTCTTTAGTTCAGTTTATTGTTACATAATCTTTATCTGTGAAGGTTCTCAGTCATCCAGGTCATGGTTATCTCAAAAAAGGTTTATCCAATAGCAACTGGACTTAGTAGGGACTACTACTACTACTACTAAGTCCAGTTGCTATTGGATAAACCTTTTTTGAGGTAACATAATCTTATCTACCCTAATCTAATGCCATCTGATCTTAAATAGTTCTGTTTAATTCAATTAATCTAATGCTTTTACCAATCAGAATAGAATCTAATTAAGTGGGTCAGTGTAATCTATTCTAAATTAGGGTAGGAGTCTCAGGTGGTACTTCTTACTTCCTTGTGCACTGTGTGGACGCGCTACCTCTGTCTTTTTTATGGACTAATCCAGAAGGAAGTGGAATGAACACTGAGCTCCTGCTGGAACAGAGGCGCCTCCAGCATAAACCACTCCTTTCACAGGGAGGAAGTTACACTGCAAGACCCTGTGTGTGTGTGTGTGTGTTTGTCAATGGGTGAGATCATAGCATAAAATCAACAAAGTCAATGGAAGATGAGTGAACAACAGTGGAGACAACAAAGCAAGCAGGGAAATGAGGATGAAATACGGTAAAATAGCAACATGAAGCAGTAGCTGTAGCAGAAAGATGTGGAGGTGGGTGGAAAGTAAACAAGAGCAGAAATGAGAAAGAAAAGGGTGTGAGGAGGAGAGAGAAAAAGAAAGGATGAACACGAATCATGAATTTCATCATTAAAAAGTGAGAAAAAAACAGTGAATTCGAGTGACAGAGTGAAGAAGGGACTACAGAACAATGAAAAAGCCTAGTGTGATGGCTGAGAACAAGATGACACGCATCAGATCTGTCTGTTCTGCCAGATCAGATTTAAAAAAAAAGTCTAATTTACACATTGATACAAATTTACAGTGGAACACTGAGAGTTTCATCTCAAAACAGGAAACACATTTGAACATTACTCTGAATAACTAGCAAAGTTCTGGTGAAGCAGTTGATGCTTGGTTAAGAGATGAGGCAGTTTTTCTTATTGTCAACAAATCCTGATAAACTGTATCTGGTTCCTCTCTGCTTATACCCTGTGCACTGGGCAACATAAGTAACTTCAAGCTCAGTTCTGGTTTTCCAATACCACAAGACTGGCTTACTCCTCTAAATAGCAGGATCACCATCGTATATTATGCTGAATGAGATCTAATACACAGTATGTAAGATATAAAGAAAAAATATATGGATCCATCCATCATAGAACCGTATTATTACAGCAGAGCACTTCGCTCTCAGACTGCTGGTTTACTTATGGTTCCTAGAGTTTCTAAATGTAGAATGGGAGGCAGAGCCTTCAGCTATCAAGCTCCTCTCC
>JAUMHF010000025.1:1821764-1843280 GCA_032359275.1 Microctenopoma steveboyesi
GTGTAAGGTCTTAAACCTTACACTGTAAAGTGCCTTAAGATAACTTTTGTTGTAAAATGGCGCTATATAAATAAAATAAAATTGAATTGAATCCATCATCATCCTAAATGCTCTCCCATTAATGGTCACAGGAGCGTGGATAGTAGCTAAGGTAATTAGGTTTCATTAACTTCATGCACAGCAAGTGCAACGGTCAAAGCTTGGACTGTAACTATGATGTTCAGTTCATAACTTGGATTTTTGTTTCGTTTCTGTTTCTTTGAGCTTCAAAATAGTGATGACCTGTATTCTGAACCGTCCCTGAACACAGCACATCAGACCTTCAGTTGAAAGACAACTCCTGCTGGGTCTTCTATATGTTACTTTCTTCACACAAAGCCTGAATATCTCATACACACAAAAATGGATTTAGACTTAACAGAGAACTCATCAAATAAGTGAGACAAAAAACTTAAACTGCATTTAAGTGAATGGAACTGAGAAGCCCTGTCCAGTAAATATATATATAAATAGGTTGTTTAAATAAACATCTTCTTTTTGTCTTTTCATGGGATTTGTTGACGATAAAAAATTCAGTGTTTTGAAATGAAACAGTCTGACTGTGTAAACACAGTTTAACACAAAGAACTGTGATAAACTCACAATGCAGCATACACACAGATCAGTGTTTATCTGCACATCGATTCACCTCAGTGAAGTATCTGATCATGGAATTTAGTTTCACAAAAGAAAGCCTTCCTTGAATATATATAAACTTGTGTTCGACCAGGGCAAATCCAGTCACTTCAACCATTAGTGCAGATGGTCGTGCTGCAGCAGCCTCTGCAGTACTGTAGCTCTGCAGTACAGATGCAGGAGAACTACAGCTGTAGTTCAAGGTGTGATTATCGATATATTATTTATGCCGCAGGAGAGATGTGTCCATGCTGATCGGTGTGAAAGGAGCGAGCCTCGAGCTGTCACTCGGAATGATAAGGGACAATGTGAATGTGTTTGTGTTGATTCTTTCTGTTGTGTAACAAATGAGTGCTTTTATTTTGAACTGCTTTTATTAACTATATGTTTTCCTGCCCTCCTTATGGTGTGTGAGTCTGTGTGTGAGCCCTTTTAGCATTGGCCTTCTATTGTATCTGTGTATGTAACACATCCCCTAGGTGCATAATGGTGTGTGTGCTTGGAACATATCTATTTGTCTGCACACTACACACACTTACAGTACTTATCAGGTAAAATCATGCATTGAGCGACAACCCACTGCTGTCGCTCACTATCACCACCACTGCACCCCCCTCAATCCTCCGCCTGCGCCCCTCCGCCCTCCTACCTTTCCGGACATTCCCGTCTGTCGTGCGCTGAAACTCCCCAGCACTCAGCAGGAAGCAGGCCCGGTCATGTGGGTAGCGCTCGCGGCTAGCAGTAGAGCCAAGGCCCCCAGTGGCTGGGCTGCGTTCGTCGATTGTGGGGCAATCCTCATTGGCCAGGGCCGCTGCACTGGCTGCTGCATCGCCGTTCTGCTTGGAATCTAAAACATAGAGAGAAGAGATGGAGAGTGGGGGAGGGATGCAGGGCAACAGTAGAGGTTAAGAAAGAAGAGTGGTAGAGATGAATGGGAAGGAATGACAAAAAAGAAGGAGGCACGTGAAAAACAAGTCAAGAGAGAGGAAAGAAAAGTTGTAGGACAAATCAAAAGTAGGCAAAAAACAGAAAGGAGAGAAAGAATAAGTAAAGAAAAGAAGATGAATGATGAGGACGAGAATCATGAGGAGTAGTAAACAAAGGAGGAAAAAAGGAGAGGGAAGAGGGAAGAAAGGAAGAAGTAGTAGTAGAGGAAAGGAACGGGGAGAGAAAACACAGGAAGTAGAGAGAGAGAGAAATGAGAAAATACCAAATGGGCGTAAAAAGGGAGAGAGGGAAGGTTGAGTGAGAGGGGGGAGTAGGGAAGGTGAAGGAAGAGAAGATTAATGATCGGGAGAGCAGAGGAGGAGAAGCGTGCCGGAGGGAATGAGAAGTAGACCCATTGAGTGGAGCAGGGACGGTAAGGTTGAGAACATATAAGCAATAAAAATGGAAAAGGGAGATAAGACCAGAGGTAGTGAAGAGCAAGTCGGGGGGGGGCAAGGTGAAGGGATTTGGGGGATGAGAAACAGTGGAAGAAAAAGACGTAGAAAGAGAAAAGCAGAAAGCAAATTGAAGCAGGAAAAGATATGAGACAGAAACGAGAGAGGGGAGAACCAAAGAAGAGGGGGGGGTAAAGGAACGTAAGTGCCTTGTGATAGTTATCCTGATCACATGACCAACACACTGCAGCAGGGCAAGCGTTAAACACACACACACACACACACACTCACAGGATTTAACAACAGTGCATGACAGCAACTAAACAAGGGAGTAGGAAGAGGAGAGAGAGGAGAGCTCCAGGGAAACAACATCTGTAACATCTGTAACTTTCAACAAAGCTGTCAGGTCTAATCTGACATGACTTACTGCTCAACCGCTACAGGTACAGGCAAGAGCACTGATCTTTCTCACATACACACACACACACACACACACACACACGACAGGACACATAGCTCAGAGTAAGACTGTTTGAAAAGGACTAGTTCGTACACCTTGTAGTTTCAGATTTTTGGGGTTGGATGTTTCCAACATGTAATGGAAGACGAAAGCGCAGCATGAGACCACGCTGGTAGTCACATCTTTAAACACGGGGGATAACAGACATTTTTCTGACAGCCTCGCTAGGTACACTATTCATTCAACTGTTAAAAGACATAGTTGAAATAGTTGTTAGCGTGAGAGAGAAGTGAAACCTGTCTCACTCCCGCCGCTGACAATTTCATTTTACAGCACTCCATAGATCTGAGAAATTATTAGAAAGTTGCATTTGCAGTCGGCATGGGTTGGACACAGCCCCTGAATCAGAGGTGGATGGATGTTTTTTCCAGTTTGGCCTCCTAGCCATAAATTTTTCTTTCCATATTAGTTAGGATTTAGTGTTTTTTAATAAACTGATATTGCAGAAAAACCACACTGACTGTTGTGGCCTCTTCATTGAAGCCCCTGCACTAACTTGTGTTGTAATACACCCCCCCCCTGCTGATTGCGTGTTCGGCCAATCAGAAGGTGTAAGGGATGGCTGGAAAACAAGCAGGGTTGTGGCGTTTTAGGACCAGGGTTAGGTTAGATTAAGTCTCCCTGAAGATAATGTTCAGGTATATACTGAAACGGCATTTTCTTGCTGTAACCATTCCTCCTGCTAATACAGACCTTAAACAGATCCCCCTTCAATCAGGCTTCCAGTGTTAAAAGCTGTCCATTTAAACATCACAGCACAGCAGGGAAACACTGCAATACACTGGATCAGTGTTTCAGTTGGAAGACATTACTGTATATCTATGTAGACACAATCCAGGATTACCCGAACATGTCCACAGCGATGGTATGGCATCTGACTAGGCGAGATGGAGTTGTCATTAGAAATGAAGACACTTTTTTCCAGCTTTCTCGCCCATGGTAAATTAAAATCTATTTTAGTGCACTCCACTGTAGGAAGAACGAGGACATCAGCAAGTTATTTACAGCTTTAAACTCATGTTAGAAACACTCTTCCCACATCAGTTCTGACCTGTGGTCTTTGGTTGGATTGGAAAAGGGGGAAACCTTGACAGTGGTAAATTATAATTTGTTATGGCCACTCCAGTAATTAGATTGGATTACAGGATTCAGGGGCCCATGTTTTGTAGACGGTAGCAAAGTATTATAGCAATTATTTATTAGTAATTTACTTCAATGCTCAAGGAAAACAATTTTTTTTCCTTTCTGTTTTTTGATTCATGATCTGCTTTTTTCTGTTTTTCACTTCAATTATTGAATACTTTCAGGTTTTTGACTTCTGGATAGATAGCTAAACTTTATTAAAAACACAAGTAAGTTCATAGCAAATAAGAAGAAGGAGAAATTAAAAAGTAAGTGTTAGGACTTACATAGAGGCTGAATAATTCCACATGTGAGAGTAAAGCCTGACAGAGCTCGGTGTGGGGTTTGTCAAATATAAAATGATGAGTCCATTAATTTACACGTACAACAATGAGATTCTGTAATGCACCATGACTTGGGACAATAGACAAGTGATGTTAATCAAGCAATCAATTAATCTAAAAACTCTCCATCACAAGGTTTGAGTGTAGAATTCAGGAACTGTTTTCTCACATGGAAGAGTACATGCATGATCTGAATTCTGGTCAATAACTCACCAGCCCTGTTGATCTCAATGATTTCCTCCTGTGCAAGCGGACAGTCTCCAGTACCCATCATACTTCCAGATCCCACCATACCAGGCCCAATCACATTGCCCATGAGCCTGTGAGGTGAAGCAGTTGCCATGGCTAGGGCATCCGGCTTGCAGTAGTTGGGGCTACCCGGCTGTGGCGCTCGAGGGATGTGCTTGTTCCTCTTCTTGGGGAGTTTCTGCTTGGCCATGGCCAGGGAGTAGTACATGCCAAAGTTGTTGACAATGACAGGCACAGGCATGGCAATGGTTAGCACACCAGCCAATGCACAGAGGGCACCCACCAGCATTCCTGACCATGTCTCTGGGTACATATCCCCATAGCCCAGTGTGGTCATGGTCACTACAGCCCACCAGAAGCCAATGGGGATGTTCTTGAAGCACGTGTGGTTCGCAGCTGTTGGATCGTCTGGGTCAGCACCAATGCGTTCAGCATAGTAGATCATGGTAGCGAAGATGAGGACGCCCAGCGCCAGAAAGATGATAAGCAGCAAGAATTCGTTGGTGCTCGCTCGCAGAGTATGACCCAAGACCCGTAAACCGACAAAGTGGCGGGTCAGCTTGAATATACGCAGGATACGGACAAAGCGTACCACACGCAGGAAGCTCAGCGCGTCTTTGGCTGTTTTGGAGGAAAGGCCACTCAATGCCACCTCCAGATAAAAGGGCACAATAGCCACAAAGTCTATGATGTTTAGAGTGCTGCGGAAGAACTCTGCCTTGTCAGGGCAGAAGATGACGCGCGCCATCACCTCAATGGTGAACCAGATGACACAGACTCCTTCCACATATGTCAGCCAGCTATCTGTGACCACCTCATATACTATCTGGAAAGGTGAAATAAAAAAGGAAGAAAAAAGACTTTCTGATTTATCCATTTATTACACAACCCTTTTAATTTTTACATGCAGTGATGCTTTACAGTCCCAGTTCTTTCACATCCTATTCATTAATAATCTAAAACTGAAATTCAGGTTCTATTATCTAAATTCTACCTAAATCCCTCGGCACTATGTGTGTCTAACCTAATGATAGCAGCAGTAACAGTGCAGTTGTTGTTAACCAAAAGACTTTAGTTCCTTTCAAACCTCGCCCAACCTTCTGTATGTACAGAATGGATCCAACACAAACTACTCTTACTAGTACTGTTCAAAGCTTTGACAAAACCTCAACAGTGTTACCATACCTTACCTTAGTTTTATTACCATGAAACCCTAGCTTATAAGAGTTTGGATAGCTGAGGAGGTAATGTTACATATTGATGTTCATCCTTAAATTGACTAAATATACTCATCGATGTTTTCAGTCAAGTATGTTTAGTATGTTTTGTGTGTAGTCTAAAAACCTGAAGACAACATGCCTTCAAGCTCCTCCTGTACTGTAGTACTGACTTATTCACTTGATATTACCAAACTCATCCTCTTCATCACCTCGAAACCTTACTAACAACCACAAAGACTAAACCACTAAGACTAATTAAACCTCATTAAAGCCACTTTAATGAGGCTTAATTAGTAATAAGTCTGCTGATTTACATAACATAACACATACACAACTACCATGGTCACTAATAATAAATAAATAAATAATATACAAACTAACCTAAATGTGATTAACCTATTTTGGACCAGTCCAAATAAGCCCGTGGAAACAACTGTATGCACTTTTCTGTGGAAGAGCCTCATAAAGTTGACATCAGGGTTATTTTAACTTTGACATGAAGATACATTTGGCGGTGTAGAGCTTACAATACCAACAGTCTAACGAAAAGATGATATTTGCTGGACATTTTTGGAGATTGACCCGAAATAAGGACATAAACTTGGGATATTCCAGCCACTGCTGCTTCAGCATTACTGATGTGTTGGATTGTATTTTTAATGGTGTTATCTCTGAGACTAACAAACCAATTTCACACCAGTGTCACTGTACCTCCTCGTGTGTCACATTGCCCACAGTGACATTCTCCGTTTTGTTGTAGATGGTGTTGAAGGCTTCGTGGGTCTCCAGGCAGAAGGTGGAGATGGAGAGCAGGATAAAGAAGAGTGAGCCAAATGCCACATACTGCAGAGAGAGACAAAGAGAGAGCAGGGAGAGAGGTGTTAAAGCACACATCATCTCTCTTTGGTTAAGTAACACTACGGGATACCGCCCCACACGTCAACACAAACAATCCCCCTGTCTGCTTTAAGCCTTTATCATTAGTATTTTGTGGTTCCCATGATTACTGTTGCTTGGGCCATTGCAGCATGTAGAGAGCCGTGCTTGTGCCAACAGACTGCAGATAGAGGGTGCTAATATCACACCGTGGAGTGTGGAGGAATTCCGGCAAAGGGGCTCAAATGCTGCAATATCATTGATAACAATACAGTGCGTGGTAGAGGGAGGGTAGGATGATGCATGGAGTGTAGAAAAGAAATGAGGGGCACAGAATAAATGCGTTTGTATACATTATATATAAAAGAAAAAAAGAGCAGGGAGGAAAAGAGATTTAGTGTGGGTTACGGGAAGCACCTTATGAGAACACATGTATCTTGTATTATACATGTATGATAGCAATATATATATAGCGATGTGTGTTTGTGCTTGTAGACATGCAGTTTCTGCAGTAGGATCTATGATTATCCCTGATCCTACAGTGTGCCATCCATGTATTAGTCATTTTCTGTACAGCTCATATAATAAGATTTCTTTTCTCTGCCGCATCCCCTTTACCACTACTATCCCTTGTGCTCCTTGTGTATGCCCCTCACTCCCTCAATTTTCTCTCTATGTGCTTTATGCAGTGTCTGAATGTGTGGTGAATGTTTCTCAGGGATGCGAAAATATCATTAAGGTTAATTTTTACAACCCCTTCTTTCCCCTCGCTCATAAAAGCACAAACAATGATCTGCAAAGTCTGAGGCACCTCTACATCCAATGTAATTAGGCTAAAGCAGTAAAATGTCCGGGTTTCAAAATGAAATGCCTCAAAAAAAAGGATGTCAGAGTAGAGTTAGGGCAAAACAAACATATTTAATTAATCTCCAACAACCAGGTGCAACCAGTCTGAGCTCCTTCAGCAAATCTACTTCCTGTGGGTGTGAACAAGAAACCAAACTATGTTTATTAACATGACCCTGTTTCACTTTTTTTAACCAGAAAACTGAGTGAAACCATTATAAAAAGATTTTTTTAAAATCACCTCAGCTTAAAATGCCCGTTGACTTTAGTCATATCTATCCATGCCGAACATACCAGAACTTCTATAAATGATATGTTGGTAAATGATAAAGTTGTAACTGACTGAAAGTGACAGGTGTTTAACAAATTTACATTTCAAGTAACACATTTAGATATAAATGAGTAAGAGCATTAGATTACCTCAGAGGGTTTGAGTTTCTGTTGAGACATAAAATGTAATAATGGTAGGGACCTGTTGGGATCCTTCATGGTTGAAGTCTAACAACAACCTTCTCCTGGGTAACTACAGAGCACTTTCACTATATTAACATTTAACTTTTTTGAGTAAATATACAGTATAGTGATAGTGGAACAGTGGTTAGAGCAGCTAGCAATTGTAACTGTTGTGTCCCGGTCCAAACGCTTTAATGCTTGGTAGGAAAGATTGTGGCAGAAAAGGCATCCAGCATGAAATCCTTGTCATATCGATATGCAAAGTGATCAGGGCAGCCGAAAGAACTTACCTTACTGTGAGTGAATCATGACTCTCTCATGTCTCTACACAGGGCCGTTTCTGGGTCTGTGGTGGCCCTATGCAAGATTATTTTGGGGCTCCGTTTTGAATCGATTTAATTAATTTAAATCATTCAATTATTTGTTGCAATGCATCATAAAATTAAAAACAAAGATGAACTGTTTTTACTATTTTCAACAATTTGGTTTATTATATAATAAATATAATTATGTAAAGAGCTGATGTGCCCAAACATTTGTAAAGACTGATAGATTTGAAGATATGAAGATTCCTGTGGAAAGATGTGTCGGCTAAGATGACATATAAATGTTTAAAAGAAAGTTATTATAATTAGGACTATTTGTGTTATAAAATGTGAATTAAGTCACTCAGGAATGAATAAATGACAAGAAAAAGTTAAAACACACTTTGTGTGGACTGGTTACGAACCTGAGTTTCCCTCATGCTAGCGCCATTCCTTACTGATTCAGCTAAATAAGACACGCAATGATGTCTGGTTAAGAGCAAACCGAAGTTAATGCTCTGGTGCAGCAGGAAACTTCTGTGAACTGTTGAGAAGTGTTTCTGGTGTTGCAGAAACACTTCTCAACAGTTTACAGAAGTTTCCTTTAACATTACAGAGTAAACATAATCTGAGAAATATTTGAATTACATGTAATTTTATTAAAATATTCGAAAAACGGTAGCTTGGGCCCCACTCTGCATCTGCAGAGTCCACATAGGACAAGAATCGGTACTGTCTGTACAGAGTGAGGTTGCTTACCCAGGTCTGCTGGGTAGCTTTGGAAAGGTATGTCCAAGATGTATTTACCAGTTGCTCTTGAATTTTAATAACATTAACTAACACAGAACTCCCTGTAACTGATTAATATCAAAGTTAAAAGAAAGCACCTTGTTTGGCTATTTTCACAGTTTCTTATTTTCAAACAGACTATTAGCAGAATTTGTGTATAATATTGGGGGTGTCCAATGCTAAATAAGAACGAAATGTAACATTGAGTTGTTTGCAGTGTCAGCATTGTACAGTGACAGTAACACAAATGATTTTCCATCATGAATATTATTTATATACTGAACCTTAGTTACACTACCACAACCCACCAACCACAGTAAAGAGAAAAATTCAAATATCACATGGCAATTCTCTGTTGGGTCAATTATGAAGGTCGACTTCCCACTGTGTGTGTGTGTGTGTGTGTGTGTATACACTGTACACTTGTGCGTTTGTGTTCAAGTGCAACATTTACAGTATATTGTATATATTGTACTGTAGTTTACTGTATGTGTATGCGCCTACAATTAACCACAGAATCGGTTCACTTATGTGTTTACATGCATATGTATGCTCTCAATTATACTTTGTGTGAGTGTGTGTGTGGGTGTGTGTGTGTGTCAGGTCAGTGATGAAGACAGACGGATGAAGTCTTCCTCTAATCCACAGGGAGCACATCAACTCCCATAGCTTATTATCATGGTCTAATTTAACACTGCTATCTAGAGCTGACCTGGATACACACATACATAACCACACACACACGCACACGCACACACACACACAGACTCTTGAGCATTTAGGGGTGTTAGAGCGTCATGAAAAACAGAATGGATACACAGCAAAAACCTTGCATGTAATTTTAAAACTCCAGCTTAGTGAGATCATTGGTTAACTGAATGCTGCCTCAATCTGTCTCCATTTTCTAGTGTATTTCAGTATCACTCAGGCTTTGGATTATTTTATACTGGTATTTCTTTTAGTTTATTAATAGAGGAAAACTACATGTATCCATTTTCAGATACAGTTTTTAAATAAGATGCCCTCCTGCTATGACTAAATATATCAATAGTAAAAATACACAAAATCACATTATAATAATAATGAATACTTTATTGATCCTCTTGGGGAAATTGTTGTTTGGACAGCTGCTAGACCCGTGTCTGCGCTACTACAGGGTATCGGTGTCTTGTCCAGAGAGACTTCGACATGTAACCTGGTGGGACTGGGAATCAAACTCACTCATCCTTGGGTTTGAAGACGACTGCTTTACCCACTGAGCTATTATGCCTATATTTTCTGTCATATGAAAGTATTCCTTCCTATTGACGCAACCATCCATAAATCCATCAAGTAAGCAGACTTGTATGTGTCTTCTGCCCCAACTCATCCTGAGCCATCCAGCCATGGATTTGACGTGCTCAAACCTGGACATTATGCTGCAGCAACATTTTTCCCAAAAAGAATTGACAAACTATCCAATGCTAACATCCTACACCTGGTAGGGGATGGACTAGGAGTCAGACGGGGTTTCGAACCTGCGACCTTCTGCATCCCAGTCCTAGTCTTGTGTACACTTGTGAGTTCATGTGTCATGACCCATCCCTTGACAAGAAGCATCCAATCACGCGTCTGTTCCTAGCGACCAACAACATGGATCTGGTGTGTTATATTGCATGAAAAGGGCCCACCGAGCCTACTGGCAGGAAGAGCAGGCACCTACTAGCCCATATCCATAGTGCTTTTAACAAAACATTATGGACGTCAAATAACACAGTACCATCTGGAGTGGCTGGTAATTTCTTTTGGCAGAATCACATGATTATTATGATGCTAATTGAATCAAGTGGTGGGAAAAAAGGCTGGAAGAATACTTAAACACAAACTCTTTTTTTCTATCGAACAGAAGTGCATTCAAACTATTGTGCACCCACTGTGAATAACACTGAATACTTTACTTTACTTTGCAGATGCTTTAATCCAAAGCAACTTTCATGGAGCTAGTGTGTCTGGCTCATGGACACACCTGGTATGGGGGATGAGCTAGGAGTCTGGGCTGGGATTAGATCCTCAACCTTCAGCATCCCAACCTGATGCTTATTCCATTGAGTTACCAGGCCATTATATACAATATTAACAGTGTGGAATGATAACATGCACTTTGGTAATTAGTACTTAGAGCCTATACACCAGGCTAAGGTAGCATAAGGTACACCCTCTAGGTATATCTAAAACCATAGTGTTTTATTCTGTAATTGATCATTTGGTCTTTAAACACGTATCAAACTACATAGATGTTATCCAGTAGCTTTCTGATTCTGCCAGATTACAGCCTGCGTATAAGATCTTCCAGTGGGAAACACCTTCTAATCAGCCAAATACTTCCCAAATGTGTCTCTGGCTGGTGATCCTCTTTGCTCTGCCAGACACGTTGGCAGGTAACCAGCCATCATTTGGCATCGTTGCTGGGTAGTAAACGAATCTGACTGTCTGACTGGTTGATATGAAGGCTTTAGCTACCACTGTGGCCAGCTAAGGGATAAACAATCAGGCTCAATGATGACACATGAATTCTTCTAAGTGCAGACAATGCACCAATAATACAAAGCATTACAACCAGAATGAAATGAACACAAAAGTATATCTCAGTCAAGGGAATATTAGTGAGATTAGTGGTCTAGCCTGTTGTGTTTGGGATTCGGGTTGTGATATTGCTTTGTAGCACCAGCATCCATCCCAACCAGCTCCTTCCAACTCATTCAAAAGACGCACCAGAAGATGACCTTCCTACACCTTACCTTTGCCACAAAAACAACTTAAAATATCATTTTTAGAAGACGTAGCTGTTGACAATATAGCTACTGAGCGATCTGATCAGAGGCAAACGTGAGTCATCGTTCCGAATAACAGGACAAAAATAACCAAGGGACAAGACTAAAAAATACTGTAAAGGTTAGTGCAACATACTGTGTAGTTCCTGTGTAAACTATACTAAGGTTTTGTGCTCTCATATTTAAACTGTTATTAATGGAAAAGCAGGTTTCTGGGGTTTCTCTTCCTCTCCATCCAGAACCTGCCTGCTTCATCTTCTCCGTCACATTCCTTCATTGCTTTCAGTCAAACATAACAACCTAAGTCTCTTCTCTTATCTCCTGCCCTGGATAGTCTTCTCTTTCTTTAGCCTTTTATCTTTTTTCCCTGTTTCTGTCACTCTTTCATAGCCTTGTCTTTCGTTTTCTTCCTTCCTTCTTTCACTCACCATGTTTACAGCTTCGCAACGCAGCTATTTTGAGCAAACAAGCATTGCGCCAACAGACGGACAAAGTTAGCAATTAGCTGCCGAACATTGTGGAGCTTTTAGTTATTGCAGCTTCAAGCTCTTTTTTTACTGTAGTTGGCACTGATCAAGCAGTCTGTACGCAACTCAGCAAGATGTTAATGGATTAGACTGTGATCTGAAACATTCTTCTGAAGAAATCCCATAAAAAGTCTAAAACCAACAATTAGTCACGTCTACTCGCTGTCACGTTTAGATATCTAGAACCTGAGTAGTCTCTGAGTAGTCTAGAACCTTATTTGTCTGTTTCAGAAGAAAGAATCACATTTATTATAAAAAAACACATTGCTCAGTTCCACATTAAGACTCTCTTGTGTGTGAAAAAGATCTGTCTTCACCTAGTATTAAGCGGCCACAAACATCACTTACTGCATTATAACAGCAAGGATGTTTATTGCAGTGTTACCTATTAGATACAAGTAATAGATTTCTATAGACAGAGGACAATAACACCTTCCACTAGTAATGAATATTGCCTCCACGTATCAGTAATCAAAAGGAGAAAACTGAATTAAAGTAAATGAGCATAGTGTCTCACAGTAGCTGAGATTATACGAGTTAATCCAGTATGTAACAACTGTAGTAGTTATAATGGTGTGAAAGGAGAGATGGATGATTGACTCCTTGGGACAGCTGTGACTCCCACATTTCTGCAGGCCACGTGTTGAGGTGTCCATGGACACCAAACTCCTGTAGTAGCATCTGCCCAATAACAATGTCCCCATAGGGATCAATAAAGTACCATTATTATACACATAGCTCTCATTATTATGTGAGCTATCACCTGTAGCAGATGGAAGCTAATGCACCAATCTCCTACTTGTCACGTTCATACTAAGAGGAAACATGCAGATTGTGCCCAGAATGCCACCACAGATGTTACAGTGAGTACAAGCAACTAACTGTTATCCTTCTCCTGGGATTTGTTGGCAACAACAACAACAATATGGAAAACTTCAGCTTTAAGAAACACAGGAGTTTAACTGCTCTCAGCTTGGGATGAAGGATCAAACGCTTCTAATTAGAGTCTTTTAGCCTGACCAGGCTCATCATACTGCTCTCACACTGACCTATATCTCAGTGGAGAGAGGACGGAAGAACAGAACTAACAGAACAGAACTCTTCGCTTAGAGTCAGAGACCACAAACTTGCAGAAAGCTCAAGTAAATATCATTAGGTCAACAATTGTCCAGCAGAGAAAAACACTATTGAGTAGCATCCATACTCTTCTATATAATGATGATGACAACAGGTAACACAGTTACCGTTCCCTAACAATAACCAAGTCATTTCCACGTTCTACCTGGACCAACGTAATTGTGGTGTGGGTTCGAAAACTTCAGTATTTTTAGCTAGCTTTTGGAAGGTGCTGCCTAATGATGGTGTCCTGCTGAGAGGGTGTTCAATCATAACACACCTCTGTCTTTGCTGTAAAGGACAGTCACAAGCAAGCGTTTGGATGTGCTGTGCCTTCTTGTCCAATGTAAACATATCCTAATATAACAAAGGACAGAATGTGTAAGAAGAGGCAGATTATTTCCACACACACACACACACACACACACAGCGGCCTGGGAGCTCAATGGGATAAGCATCAGACTAGGAAGCAAAAGGTGGCAGGATCGAATCCCAGCCCATCCCCCATACCAGCTGTGTCCCTGAGCGAGACCCTCAGCGCTCCCCGAGCGCTGCCTGTGGCTGCCCACTGCTCCCCCCCAAGGGGGGATGGGTCAAATGCAGAAGACAAATTTTGTTGTAAAACATATTAAATGAGAATAAAAATGATTCTTCTTCTTCTTCTAATTCCATTCATATATGGCAGGTGCTGTACCCTCACACACCACCATACATTACGTCACATTGTTTCTATTGTAGCAGTGATGCAGCACTCGGGATGTCCTCTCTTACACCACAGAAAAGACACACACACACACACACACACACACACAGTGTCCCTTGTAAAGGTGACTTCACTGCAAATAGCCTGGCTAAATATTGACATAGTGCTCCCCAGGAGGAGGTTGAGGCAGTGTGAAGTAAACTATACAAACACAAACACATTTGAAGTATGAGTTTGTCAAGTCAGTGGAAATCTAAGTAGACAGGTTGTCCTTTATGTGTGTGTGTGTGTGTGTGTGTGTGTGTGAGGGAGATAAAGTTGAAAGTAGAGGTTTAGGTGATAGACAGCCTGTATGTGGTCTTGTAGTTTCAGACAGTAGTTTTGGAACAAGTTTTTACTTGTTCCACTTCATTTTCCCTATTTATACTTATTTGTCTCTTGCTTTTGAGCTAGTCATCTGTTTTTCTGCACGTCTCAGCCCAGTTGCTGGCTCAGTTCTCTATCACTTGCACACTGCATGCACAGGCGACGTACAGTAAATGTGAAAGATCAGCTTCAACACAGGCAACAACTCAGTCCTGATAGTATATTATTGGCTGTTATGTCACCAGTGTCCTCCTCCCTAGGTGTTGTGTGTCCATGATCAGATCTGTAGACATTTAAACAAGACACAAGATAAGACAGGTACAGGAGCTACAACTGTTTTGTGTGGGTGGAGTTTTGTTAACAGTAAGTGGGGGGTGCTACACGGAGCCCAGATCATGTGAAAAGGGGGCAGCTCTAAAATGATCTTCTTTTGTTTTTCATGTTATATTTTATCTCCCATATGTAACGGCTCCAAAAATAAAATAAAAAGTATAGTTTTGTTTGTTCACTACCACAAATTAGCACATTTCTGGGTCTATTCCTGCTGAACAAGCCTCTTGTTGCTTCTCCTGATGCTTAAAGAGAATATGATGCAATTTGATCCTCTGCCTTTCTGCCCTCTGCCTGGCAACAACCCTCAATATCCTGGTTTACTGGAAAAACAGCAAAGACACAGACAGTACTTTGATGATGTTGTTATTTGAATCTGTTTCCAAACTAAGACGCTACTGTTTTATAAGAGCTCTTGTTTCAGCACCACGGACAGTGCCGTTTGTTGTGTCTCAGCTGAGCCGAGGCCAAATAGTAAACTGAACTAATACAAAAAAATGTTTTAAAGTTAACAACAGAGCAACAGACAGAGACAGTGAGCTGCAAGCTGTAAGCTGTTTTTTTTAATTTTACTTTGCTTAAAATCTAGTTAGCGAAATAATACTCAGCTTTTATTTTGAAGTAAGGTGTTGTTCTTGAGGGGCTGTTAATGAGAAGGAGAAAGGTGGCTATGGACAGAGTATAAACTACCTGCAGTAGTAGAATGTTCTTTGCAGTAACCCTGTTATTGTATGTAAGCATGTGCACATCTCGATCTTAACAACAAAAAATAATGTGAAATATATAATAATGTGACAGAACCAGAAAGGGTGACAGTGTTTTATACTGTATGATCATATCTAGTTAGTACAGCAGATGCAACCTCTACTGTACACACGTAGAAGTCATGTTCCATAAAAAGTACATTTCTTTCAGCTGATCCCTATCA
The DNA here is from genome assembly GCA_032359275.1 of Microctenopoma steveboyesi. Taxonomy (NCBI): domain Eukaryota; kingdom Metazoa; phylum Chordata; class Actinopteri; order Anabantiformes; family Anabantidae; genus Microctenopoma; species Microctenopoma steveboyesi. The sequence goes on from JAUMHF010000025.1 coordinate 1,837,326, forward strand.
CATGCATAATACACACTATATTATATACGACACACTGAAGAAGTATCCTTAGATAGATTGACTGGCTAAAGCCAATCTAAAGGCTTTATTTTATTTAATGACTCCATCCTCCTTTCTCCCTCCTTAGACATATAGACAGACTGTTCTACTGTGGCCAAGTACTGCAGCCAGCTCCAGACTTAAGCATTCTGATAGTAATTGCTCTCCGGCCTTCATCAGACGCATGCATAAGCAAAGCTGCGCCGCACTAAATCAGCAAAGATCGATGGGATGAAGGGATGGAAAACAAGGGGCTTGATATCTTTTCATTATAGATCAATAGATTAAATCCCATCAATCACAACTCATCTCCACAATCAGAAATGCAGCCATTCAGACAGAGTTGGGATCTTGTTTCCTGTCTAGGTGACATGTGCTAGAAGGAACTAGCTCCTGGCACAGCTCATTGAGGTTAAAAAAGACATCTTTTCCTGGCTAATTTAATCTGCTAAGCAAGGGCATTTGTGCTTGAAAAGCTTAGGCAGAAGGAGAGGGTGGAGGGACAGCAGACAAGATACAAGCTAATGCCTGGAGTTACCTACTGCGCTATAATGACACGGGCCAACGACTATCCAAGGTAGAACAATGAGACGGGTGGAGGAGGAGGGGTGCTTTCACAAAGCGACAGGGCTCAGCCGCTGAGAGAGCCACCCATCCGTACACTGGCTACACTACTGAAACAGCCTCAAGTCACACTGTAAAATCTGTTGCCCAGTGAGTGTGTGTGCGAGTGCTTCTAGGTGATCTGCTGTTTTTTAATAAGTGCAAAGTACATATCTGGTAGTTGCATTTGTAAGACAGACAAAAGGTACATTTCAAGAGGCAGAAGAACACTAAGTAGCCCTGACCAAGGAACAAAGCAGACACTTGAGATGAATATAAAAAAGAAATGAGATCCCACAGTGAGACACGAAAAATAAAAGCCATGTGTGAATGGTTTGCTCCTCCCGTCTCCTTCCTACTCTGCAGTAGCGCTGCTGCAGGCCACAGATTGCTGCAGTGCTCCACTCGGTGCAGAGGTAGCTCCAATACACTAAGTAGGAACAACAGAGTTCTGCCAAATTGTGCCCCAGGCTGCCAAAGAACAGAGTGCGAGCCAAAAGGAGCTGTTGCCAGAAAGTACCTAGGGGATAGAACAGGGCAGTAGGGGCACTGTCAGAGTCTCTCTTTTAATGTGGCGGCCATGATACAGACCTGAACAGAATAATAAAGCTCACAAAACTTCCAACCATTCACCACTGTAACTGATGACTTCCCCACTAGTTCATGCCCTCCCATATTCTTTAGTTTCAGATGTCCATACACTGTACATAAGTGACTGCACTGCGCTGAAATGTTTTAAAAAGTCAAGCCGTGGCACCTTTCAACATGGGATTGTGCGTTAGATATTAGCTAGTCCTTGCATTGCAGTATTTTAATATGTAATTCTATTACCTTTCAAGAAACAATCACCACAGCAATACAGATTACTGAACAGAGGCTTGAAGCATCCTACTATTCACTAAAATGACTGACAACGTGGGCCTGCCTGCCTGCTGTGTATTGATGTTTTTTAACTGGCTGTTTAGATGAGGTCATCAGCTGAGCGGGGCACTCTGCTAAGGCCATGTATTGATCTCCTGTCTTTCCATGTGCTGTATGTGTTTGTGTGTGGAATATCAGTGTGGGCATTCGTGTTCCTGTGAAAAACTGAAGCTGTTGAATTGCTGATGACAGGGCAATGAGATAAGTGAGATCCCTGCAGATTTCTGCACAAATGTACAGTATAGTGTGTCAATGCTCCCGTGAAATGATTCCAATTCAGAGACAAAGCACTGAAGAATCTCACTGCTTTCCCTTTGTCTGAAAGGTCCACAACAGCAAACAGCAATCTGGCACAGGTGCAGTACAAAACTGCAGATGTAGCTCATCCACCAACCCAGTGACCCACACACACAACCCCAGAATGAGCAGAGCCCCAGAGACCAAGCAGCTGGTTATGTTCCTAGTTTGAATGGACAAGCAGTTGAGAGCAGACTCAGCTTTCCAGTCAACAAACAAATAATAGAATTAGTTGTATGTTTCAGTAGCAGCGAGGAGGTCCGGGTTAATGGTTCCATGTAGAACTTCATACTCATTACACACAGTCAACGTCAAATCAAGCTTTTATTATATATAATTATATATATATATATATTTCATTACCAGCTATGCTCATTTCCTAAAGGTATTTGTTACCATAACAATGAATTTTCCCTAATGAAGATCTTTGCCATAACCATGACTTTACAGTAAGTAGTTCTTTATCTTAACTTTTCTAAATCCAAACTCTGTACGTTAGTTCTTCACCCTTCATTGGTATGTTAACCGTTGGTGCACCACAGTGTCGTAGCATCTGTATACGCACACATTTCTGACCATGTGAACATCACAGTCGTACTGTTTACCTTCCTGTAAACTGAGGTTGTTTTTCCCAGACACTAAGAACAGTGTTGGTTTGTGAAGTCACAATGAGCACTGACAAATCTCAAAAGGTAGACTCAAGCCCAGAGTTTATACCACCCACAAAGAGCCCACCCACGGTCTGTACCTGAAGTATGTCTTTACCATGACCACAATATCTAAAGAAATTCCTCATTGGGAAGAAGGAACATTACAAAAGTTTGCAGTATTTCATTTTCACAGGACATTCAAACAAGGTGACTTTCTCAGGGCTCAAATGCTTTTTCTGCAGAGCACCTGCAATATGATGATTACTTCTGTATTTCATCAGCCACACACACACCAAAGACACATCAGGGAATAGTCTTGGTCGGTTGTGTGTGCACATCTTCCCCTTGATCTCACCGATCAGTCTTTTTCAGCACATCCACATGCTTAACCTCTGTTTTTCTTTCTATTTATCTGCTTAATATGGATCTACCTGAATGTGGCTGTGTGTCGAATGTGAAAAATTAAAGAAGAGAACTCAGAAGAAGTGCTCAGTCCCAGTGTCTGGGAGGAGTGGTTTCAGGCTGCTACACAACCTGACAGGGAATATGCTTAAAGCCTACAAAACCTTTTTAACACACGTGAGCTTGACTTGACCACTAAGCAAATGTCACCTGAATAGAAGCAACTGGAATGTAAAGAGCACTGATTTCCTGGGTCCAGGAGCTACAGCTGCTGCACTTACTTTAGACCCTGGTGGCTAAAAGTTTCTGATGCACAAGCCAGCATCTAAATTTTGCCTGTGATCAAACAAACACTTTCCAAAGACATTTGGGAGATATCATGATGCATTTTCCTATCTGGAAACACATCAGGCAGAAAGTAATAATGTAGGTAAGAGTAGCAGTTTGGTTTGGCCCCGTGGTCAAAAAGTTAGATTCTCTCTAAAGGTCAGCATCAAAAAGCAAACTGCTCCGAGGTTTTCTTAGTGAGAGAAAAGGAAATGAACTACAGTGCTTTTTTTGGACCGGCCTTTACAACTGCACCATACACTGATGTAAAGAAATGCCTTGAGGTACATTAACTAGCTGGTTTCCTGTATTTTTATTTGGTCTAGTTGCACGCTCCCTTCTTCTGCTTTGCCTTCTTGTTTCCTTTCTTTCTTCATTAACATTCTTTCTTTTGTTCTTTTTTAAAGCCTTTCATGCACAATCTATTTTTATTTCTTTTTCTGTGTTTCATTCTGTTTGTGTCCAATCCACATTTAGGCATGACTGTATGAATAAAAATAGGGTATAGTTTTAAAAGGAGATGTGTACAGTCATGTATTTCTGAGTCTGTGTGTGTGTGTGTGTGTGTGTGTGTGTGTGTGTGTGTGTGTGTGTGTGTGTGTCTTCACACACTCAACTACGAGCCCCTTGAGTGATTTAAGAACAGCATGAGACCTTAGGGACGACGAGAACGGGAGCAAGATAATGGAATCAGCAGAGGGGTGGAAGAAAGACAGAAAGACAGTAAGACAGTAAGACAGAAAGAAAGACAGATAGAAAGAAAGAAAGAAAGAAAGAAAGAAAGACAGTAAGACAGAAAGAAAGACAGATAGAAAGAAAGAAAGAAAGAAAGACAGAAAGACAGAAAGATAGAAAGACAGACAGACAGAAAGACAGATAGAAAAAAAAGAAAGACAGATAGAAAAAAAAGAAATACAGATAGAAAAAAAAGAAAGACAGATAGAAAGAAAGAAAGACAGAAAGAAAGAAAGAAAGAAAGAAAGATAGAAAAAAAGAAAGACAGATAGAAAGAAAGAAAGACAGAAAGAAAGAAAGAAAGAAAGATAGAAAGACAGATAGAAAGAAAGAAAGAAAGAAAGAAAGAAAGAAAGAAAGAAAGAAAGACAGACAGACAGACAGACAGACAGAAAGAAAGAAAGACAGAAAGACAGAAAGACAGAATGCATACATACAATCATAACCTGTAACATCAAAATGTTTCGCTGACTTGATGGTAACAACATTACGTACACAGCTGTTCCATTAAGTCTTCTGTTCTTACAACACCTTGCAGTTTACACGACCTGCAATTATGAGCACCTTATAAAATTATGTTGACACTCTTATGACTACTTACTGTTTTTTTATTTCTTTCACCGAGGCATGCTTACCAGTGCTGTTCCATCTTGGCTTGTGTCTTCCCAGCTCCTATGGTACACACACACACACACACACACACACCTTCACCCACAAAGCTCACTGAGGTGAGACAAACAAACAGCGGTGCATTTTTTCTGCTTAATTCTCCTGTTCTCCCGCGTCTCTGCAGTGGGCCACAATGCTGCTAACATTTGTCCTTGCAAAAATGCTCCTTGCTTTGGCTGCATCCTCCTCTGAACAAAAAGTACCGTATTTCAACCCCTGCAGGACTTGAGGGTCAATAAAAACGGCTCCTTACCAGGGGACAGACAAATAATTTGTCACTTAGTCATCAGTCTGGCATTCTGAAGCTAAAGTTGCACTGACGAAAGGGGAAAATGTCCGTCGGTACATTCAGAGCGTTCGTCCTTCGGTAATGTACCAAATAAAAGGACAACACAACCTACACTGTTCAGAGTGTGTGGCTATGAACACCATAACATATGCTTAAAGTGGAAAGTCAGCATTTCCATGTTGACAAGGCCAGAGTCTGTGGAACCTGCTACACATCCTCACAACAAGGATATTCAGGTGCCCCACATGTGGGGCAGCAACAGCCCAGTTGGTCGAGCAGTCATCTAAAAACCCCTCCTGGCTACATGTTGAGGTATCCTTGGTCACAAACGTGTCCATGGCACACACGTTTTATGGATTCATTTCATGTGTATGTGTGTAAACAAAAGGAGATTCCAGAGGGGCGTAGTGTCATGGGGCAGCAGAAAGACACAGAGAAGCCAGGGTGATGAGAGAGAGTATGAGGAGAGGACTGAGGAGAGGAGATGAGAGAAGGAGATAAATTGGGGGGTGTGGGGGGTTAAGCATGTGAAAGGATGACGGAGGCATAAGTATCGACTGGGAATTCTGCAAAGGAAAGCAATCTCCATTCCCCTGATTTAATCCCTTACCTTTTTCTTCTTCTCTTTATAGCCTGTGATGTTCCTGTAATGTTTCCACTTGGCTATCATGCTGAAATGTATTTGTGTGTGTGTGTGTGTGTGTGTGTGTGTGTGTGTGTGCAAGAGAAAAACCTCAGACTCAGCAGTAACGTTAAAAGACAGGAGGTAAGGTGGACTAAAGTGGATCTTCTCTTTCCTCCTTTCTTCAGTCGCCCACATACTCATCTTTTTGTTTTTGAGATGATCAGTTTTATTTAATGATCAAATGATCAGAGAACATATTTTCAGACTATTGATTATTCTCACGTTGATCTGCACCTTGAGGAAACACAGCAGCCTCCATAATGCGAGTTCGATTCCCAGTCCCACCAGGTTACATGTCGAGGTGTCCTTGGACAAGACACCGATACCCTGTAGCGCTG
>JAUMHF010000025.1:1849194-1865944 GCA_032359275.1 Microctenopoma steveboyesi
AACCCAGAAGATCAGCAGTTTCTGAAATACTCAGACCAGCCTGGCACCAACAACCATGCCACGTTTAAAGTCACTTAAATCATCTTTCATCCCCATTCTGAAGCTCGGTAGAAGTATACTGGACAACCTTCATTACAGAGAGCACACACTGTAGTTTATTAAGACTCAATTACGTATCACCATCCTCCTGCTCCAGGTACGCACTAAAGCACCAGGCGTGTATGAATTTGCCGCTCAGGATGTTCCCCAACAAATACACAATGCATTTTTCTATGTTTTACTAAAGTCTAACTAAAACTGCATTGAACAATTATTGTATTGTTGACATTATTGAGACTTTTTTAATTTATTAAAAATACATTTTTTGAACCAGTTAGTGTCATACACAGACTCAAAATGTTCTCAAAGTTGCGTTGTTTAGTTTGTTCATTAACTAATAATTTCAAAAGAGAGAAGGATCCTTTACAGAGAACCAAACGAAACATTTAAGAAACATCATTTTCTTTTATGTTTCAGGCAACATGATTGATCTTATTTTCTTCATTGAAATAAATAAAACCAGTGCATGTATGATTGCCATCTAGTTATTTTAGCATTAGCATTAGCATTAGCATTAGCAGCCTCTCATCACTGCATATCAGATGCGTTCAGGGACAGTACAGAGTGTACTGCATCCATTTCTCAGATACAGTCAGAGCCCAAATAACTGCACTTTAAATATGACCCCCCCTAACCCTCCTGCACCACAGAGTGGTAAAATATATAAATTGTTAGATTAATCAACTTAATGAAAGAAGAAGATCTACAGGGTAGAAGAATGGAGGAGATCAGTCAGAGGTTAAATGTTTGATTTCTTCCTCTGCACCCTCTCTTCTTACAGGGACCGTCTCTCTCTCTGTCTCTCTTTCCTGCAATGGGTAACATGCAGAGGAAGAAAGCTCTGTCGCAGCATTATCCTGAAAAGCACAGAGGGGGAAGGGGGACCCTGATGGATATAATGCCTGTGGCGCAACAAAAACCAGCAGAAAGGAAGAGGGAGAGCGAGAAGGACAAAACATAAAGAGAAAAACACAAAAAAATGCCACAAGAGAATAAGATAGGAGGGGGGAAAAGAATGAGGTTTTGAGAACCTCTAACGTGTATGCACTCTTTTAAAAAAATATCATTGCCTGGTTGTCATTGTTTTGCTGCAGAGCTACTGAGATCCTGCAGTGACGTTACCATCTAGTGCCCTGCACCATACTGAAGGTTGGAAGCAGTGTACCTGCTCCATAAATAACACTGGCTAAGTCACTGCTTTTGGGTGAATTGGTTAAGAAATGGGGCCAATTTCCACCCACTGACCACCTGTCTCACCTTAGCTCTTTAAAGGATAGTTCAATGTTTTTTTTTTAACATAACTGAATAATAGAAAAACACGAGTAACAATGTCATGTCTGTGTTAGGTGCACATACATGTAAACCTTAAAAAGTAAAAATCACCCATATATGTTTTTACACAGTTATTTTTATTATTAATATAAATATGTATTTGTTATTTCACCCTCTAACTTTTTCCGCTATTTGATACTTTAAGCTAACTATGACTAGTTTTTAAACATTGTATGTAGTTACTATAAGCTAACTGTGTTTTAATGATTTACAAATTACTTCTAAATATTTTAGCTAGCCTTAGCTAACTATTTCAACTAGTCAATCACAAATATGCTAAAGAGAAACAGACCACTTTTTCAAACCAACTAGAAGAAATACCTGACCAGAGGTATTCACAGGCTTTTACGTACATATACTTATAGTTTCACTCATTAAAGATCAACAATTTCCCACCTGGTGCCACCAGGACCTGCCTACATGGCGTCTGCTGAAACCTGCAAGAACTCAATTACTATATTTCATAGTCTCTGACATTATAATCCCGATGCACCTAAATAAATCACGTGTGCAACCAAGCCTCTAAAAACGGGGTCAAAATGACATCAGCAGTGCTACAGTGGATTTTGTGTGTGGCAGTACAGTGTAGGTGTGTGTGTGTGTGTTTGCCATTATGTCAGTATTTGTTTCTCTCCTTGAGGGACTGGGGATTGCCAACACACACCCCGCTGTGTGAAATGAAGGAGGGAGAGAGAGAGAAAGGAGCAGTGTTATGTGTGGGAAGGTTTTGCTTACAAAGGAATACCATTCAGCTGAGACATCCACCTGAATGAGGCAAGCTGAGACGTACGACCTGATCGATAAACGGATACAAGCGTCCCAGCCTGCCCAGCTCAGCAGAAAAAAAAGAGGGGCAGCGGGAGCGAAAACGGGGGAGTGCAGAAATGGACCCCCTTCCCTCCTTCATTCTCCTTCTTCTTGCCTATTACTCTGAATTCGTTCCCCCTCACTACACCTCCCATTCTGCCACCCCCCCCCCACTCTCTATGTTTCTCTCCCTCCTTCTCTGCAGCAGACTAGAGCACAGTCAGCTACTACGGTGTTACGCTATAGCACAAGCAGAGAGCTAAGATTGGGAGGGGGGAGTAGAGGAGGATATGGGTGGAGAGAGTGAGATTTGTGGAGGGAGTTGGGGTGATGTAGAGAGAGGGTGGGGGGGCTGAAAAGCGATAATAAGCAATCCGGCACTCAGCTCTGAAATGGGGGTAATAAAGCAGCACAAGCTGTCAGTGGTGGTGACGGGGAGAAAAGGAACAGGGGAAGGAATGTGGAGGCTGTAAAGCAGAGAGGAAGAAGAAACGGGGAGATCTGCAGTGTACTTAATGGACAGAGTGATCCGATCTTTCATTTCCTTCTCCTGCACTGTGGGAGCTGGCAGGGATGTTCTCTAAAACCTACTGTATCCAGCCACTGCACCGCGACTCACCTGAGTGCTGCTGCTGCTGGTGCTGCTGCTGCTGCTGCTGCTGCAGCTGCTGCACTGCCCCCCCACCCCTTCCAACCTCACTCTATGTCACCGAGCTGGCACCAAAACTATTGACTGCAACACTTTCAAAGTCACCTCAGCTGTCATACTGATGCTGCAACTCAGCCCCCCACCCCCACCATCACACAACCATAGCATAAAATTTCCTTGTTTTTGTTTGCTTTTTTTACTGTCACCCCACCTTTGGTACTTCGATTCTTCCATTTGCTGACGTTTCATTTTGTGACCTATGGCCTGTCCTCTAACACCCCTACAGTAAATCATCCTTTGTGATGAGCTGACACATTTCCATGCAAACTTTGCTCATTGATGAGACACAGGACTTCTCGACCTGGAGTACATGAACTCTCACAATGAGGAGGCGCCTCTAGACGTTTCCCTCTACTGACAGTGTAGACAAGGTGTGGGGTCAGTGACAGACTGGAGTGAGCACGTGAGCACTGCTGTGGCCACACATCTTGGATCTACCTTCACATAAAAGCTGAATCAACCAATCAACGTGCTTAAAACACACGTCCACATGGCAGGTCACTCACATTTCACTGTATACTATGTGCACACAGTGTGAGTGTCACCATCCTCAGTCGCAGAGAGACACAGAGTCAATACGCTGTCTCTGTGCATACAGCAGAGTCCTCCGAAAATCCATCTCAACACACAATGATCCAGTGCAGCACTGGCCCCCGGCTCTACAAATGGCCATAGATTTTTAGAGACAATAGACAATTAGAGAGCAGTGCGAGGTGGAGGACTGACCGTGAAGGAAGAGGAGACGGATAAAATCAAGAGAACGACTTCTCTGAAACAGTACCTTATACACAACTAATGCTGGAAGTTCCTTAGCTCCTTCCTTCCACTTTCATAGAACTGATCATATAAATTCATTCAGCAACACATCATCAACATTATTCAACCCAGTCTTGCCAAATATAAAGACCTGAACTGCCTAACAGAAATGATCATGTAGCATTGGATTGAGTCCAAATAAAACGTGGCTTCATTTGTTAATGAAACGTTATAGTTTGACACTTCTGCAGTATCTGTATCAGCATGGTTATTATTAATTACAGCATTTGTCTCATATACCACTTCCTTTGTCCCTTGAGGTTCTCCTGAGATTCTGCGTTCACAACAATGGTACAAACGTGACCTTCACATTCAACCAAGCTAATCAGTTCATCCGTCTGGACAACGCCTCCAGCCACAGCTGTCACCGTCTCTGAGGCGTAAGAATCAGAAGTAAGAGCCGCTCATTTGTATTTGTTTGCCGCACTAAACACATGGGCACATTCGTTCTTGTCGGATAGTTGTGATAATAGAGGTAACTCAGTAGAAAGGAAGTGTCTGACTCGCTCTTGTTCAAAGGGAATATAATGACACAGTTTTCTGAGCTAATACCAACTGATGTGCAAGCAAAGCTGTAAAAAAGATAAAATAATAAGAACTATTCCCGGACACCTCCTCCTTCTCTTTGCACTGGATGGAACTTTAATTTTCTTGTGTGTTTGTTTTCAGCACCAGCTGAAGCCTCATGAGTCTTGAAAGTTGTCACCCTCTGTGTCATCCTAAAAGTGGCTGATGAGCTGATGATGGTCAGTGTCAGTCTGCCTCGGTTCCCTGACCTCCTGTAAGTCCCTGACTCCGTGTGTCAGGCCATACAACGCTGTGGAGCACTAACTACTTCTTTTCGACGTGCACAGACTCTCACACATTGATTTTATGCACACGTCCTACTGCTGGGGATACTGCACTGTGTAAAATCAGACGTGTTAATGTCCCTTTCTCGTGAATACAGATCCATGTTCTCTGTTCCCTCCTTCTGTTTGAACCACAGGGAATAATGTGCTTCTCCTGTGCCGTTCATGGCAAAGTCAAACCAGCCGCACAGGCTAACAGTGACACTTTGATTCACTGGGGCTGCGCTGCAGTCTAATCTGGAAGGACGTGCTTTCACCAGCCGACTGAAACTCATACCAAGTAGTTCTGATGGATGCTGGAGAAAGAGCACGACAGCGTTCCCAACCCCTGCCAGCATGGTAAGCTGATTACTGGACTGGAGAATCGTTGAGTGACAGAGCCTCTAGTATCACCTCCAAATAAATCAGGTTAAAACTGGCACTGTGATGAAGACCCTATTTGGCACACATAGATACTGGATTGAGAGGCAGGAAAGAGAGGAACACACACACATCATCCGATGGGCTTCAGCAGTGGCTTATTTTTTCCCACAAGCATGCTGATGGCTGAGGGTGAAAGGAACAGTAAAAACGCCTGGTGGGCACAGGAATAAAGAGAAGCATAACAAAAAGTAGGGTAAAAGGTATAACCGTGGATTTATTTCATGGGTTTATATACTTTTTGAACAACACTGCGGTACTTTGCGCTCACCCAGTGCGCAGTGGCCAACGCAGTGCCAAAGGCGCATGTGTTGGCGCACAGCATTTAATGAGAGCCTGTGCACCACAACAGAATGAACACCTGTGCGGACACTCACCCGGGCGTACTTGGAGGAATAAGGGTCCTCGAAGAGAGCCCACATCCTGGGCTGCCACACCTCCCACCACGTCGCCCTGCGACCGTCCTCCTGCATGCAAAGCCGCTTCAGGTCCCCGTCCGCCCCGCCGGTGAGCGCGGGGTCATCCTCGGGCGCGTCCGGTTCGGGGGTCTCGAAGCTGTCCAGGGCTTCCTCGGCGTCGCGGTGCTGCCGGTAGTTCATCCAGCAGCACGCCTCCACGTCCGTCTCATCGATGCCCCAGAAGGCGAGCTCCTCTTCGAAGAGCGGTCCGCACACATCGTTGGGGCAGTGGAGCTTCCCGGTGCGGTAGTAGTTGAGGATGAAGGCGAACGTGCCCGGGTGGCGGTCGAAGAAGAACTCGTCGGACTTGGGGTCGTAGTCAAAGTTGCTGAATGCGTCGGGCTCCGTCAGCCAAGACAAGCGCGTCCCCGGCAGCGTCTTCAGGGTGCTCCGATAGGTCTCGTGTCGGACCCCGCCGCAGTTGATCACGATCTTCTCGCTATCTGACGCCGAGCAAGTCATGGCTGCGCTGGTGCATGCTTCGGTCGGTGCGCCCGACTGCTGCTGCTGCTGCGGCTACTGCCCTTCCCCATGCACCGCTGGTATCCGCTCTGTAGGCTACTGTTATACCGTCCCGGTAAGGAGTCACAGGGCTGAGTGAGAGGAGGGGAGGAAGGAGGAGTCTGCCTAGGTGCGGGATAGAAAGAGAGAGAGAGAGAGAGAGAGAGAGTCTGCGACTATGCGTATGACAGAGAGAGTATGTGGGATGCGGACTTTATGAATCAATATAGTTGCTGCTGAATGACTGAATAATTGAGTGAATTCATGGGATGAAAGAAAAGAAATAGTTGCGTTTCTGGCTCTGGCATCTTTGAACTCACTGTCCCCTTAAACTAGAAATCAGCTTTTACTAGACTGAGAGAAGAGAAGCAGGCTCCACTCCTGTGGTTTCAGTCTTTCTACCAGATGTTGGAACCTGTGGGTGCAGCAGTCGTCTTCAACCAAGGGTCAGCGGCTCAGTTCTCAGTTCCCCTGAAGCTTCATGTTGTGGCGCTGGCCCATTATCACTGTCATTTTATTGGAACTAAGGGAAAGTTCCAACATGTGGACACGTGGCTGTGCATCAGCATGTATTCTGACAAAGCACCTCACTGCACAGAAGTTCGTGTTAGCAGTTGTGTTTTTCCTCGTGGTTTGTTGTCTGTCTCTTTGTCATCCGTGTCTGTGTAAAGAAATGCACTTTCTGTTGTTTCTGAAGCAACCATGGCAATAAAAACAAGACAAAGACTGTGGGCAAACTCTAATTCTGTCATCATTTGCACAAATACACAGCACACATGCTACATAATGCTACGTATATACTCTCCCTGCAATAAGCCCGTTACACTGCAGGAGAAATAGGATTGATGGTGTTAGAAAAAGCTGAATTCAGTTACTGTGAAGCTTTTACCTGATTAAAATGGTTGTGTTGGGATTGTTAGCGCTGCTTTTATGTTGTCTGTGACACATTCCCTTCGCAGTACGTGACTGTGTGTGAACGCACATGGTATAAATCTGGTGTAGTGTCCTGCATGAAAATGAGTCTCGTGGGCTTTCTCTCTCTCTCTCTCTCTCTCTCTCTCTCTCTCTCTCCTCACAACATCACTCGCTTCCTCCTCACTGTCTTTCAATCTACTAAAACACTTAGCTCAATTAGAGCAGAGCAGGACGAATATGATGGAGTGTTTCACGCCCACTGCCCCTTCTCCCTCTCTCTCTAGCTCTCCAAGACAGTCCCTCCACCACCAGCAAGATGGAGACAAAGAGATGGAGAAAGGGAGCGAGGGGGAGGCCAGAAGCAGAACCAGGATTTGCTGAGCTCCACAGAATGAGGAGAAAAGACTGCAGACCATCAGATCATTAGTGCTCTCCCATTCTCTCTCCTTCTCTCACTCACTGTGTTCTCTCCTCTTCTCCACCGCTGCTTGCCCCCCCCCCTCCCTCTCTTTCTCTCTAGTGCAGAGCTAATGTGCCGGTTGCTCTGTGGAGAAGCGTCTGCAGCAGTGTGCTCTGCTGTCGAGAGACGACTCCGACATCACAGGAACACACACATACTGTACGCACACTGCAGGGTGCCGTGGTCACACTCGGTGGAGTCCTCCTACGTGCAGCCGAGCTCACACACAGTCTGGGAGAGAGGACCCCCCCACCAACATCACCTGCTTATCAGTTAAAAGAGAACAAGGATGCTTCAGAGTCAGCATGGGATCTGGACTGATTAATGAGCTGTCGAGCGGCCTGGCATCAGATTTTAGGAGTTCTGTGGAAGGTTTTAATGTTAAAGTTGAACCTGCTTATTTTCTACTTGTTAAACATGCACATTTGTGCATTTTGAAGTTCAGTGACCTTCAGGCTCGTAAAACTTCTTTAGAAGCTCTCCCGGGGAAACTGAAAATGCATTGTCAGGTTTTCCCAGCTGCCAAAAACACACAGAGATATAATTCATAGAACTATGTGTATATATATTTGTTCGCTGACACTGAATTGGATTCTTTGCTGCAGTGGAAGCAGTCTTCACTTCCTCTTGTCGTCACCCCCTGCCTCTCCCTCTCATCACGTCGCTCCATGAGAACACTTGATGGCATGTGAAGATGAGGTGAACTCTCTGGCCCGCATCTCTTTCTCTCCTCCTCACTTACTTCTCTATCTCCTCATCTCTGTTCTCTTCCTCTCTCCGCGGCAGCTTCTCTCTCCATCTACCCCCCCCCCCCTACACTTTGTCATTCAGTCAGCTACTTTGTTGGCACTGCTGTAGTGTTGAATAAGGAAAAGGAAGGAGAAACTCCCAGCCTCACTGTTGCTTTAAACAGCCTATGCAGACACTAGAGTTCACTGAATGAAATGTGCTGCTGTTTTAAGGTTAATGAGGAGATCATTAGGGGAAGAGTGACAGTGTGTGTGGGTTCTTAGAAACGTAACGTCATAAAAACATTTCTGTCAGCAGTTGTTTGTTCACCGAACCAAACAAGGTGAGTATGAACTGGCTGATCAGGACACGTTAAAACAAGATGGGAGACAGAAACTGTCTCAGAAATTCTCTATACTTAAATAAATGCACAGGAGATCATTATCTGAGACCAAAGCTGTTTATTCTGGCTATAAAAGGAGCACACCAGGTTACGGCATCAAGGTCTGTCAGTGTCTGCTCGCAGGCAGCCTGGACACACACATTTTAGAGCCAAAACAAGATATGCAGAACTGGGTACTGAAGGTTTTCTCTCTCCCCCACATGTACAATCACAGTAACCTTACTTCCTTAGAATGATGATCAGAGATCAACAGTTTGATACGCAAAAGCTGTAACTCCCTGGTTGAGGGGAGGTGTACAGGAAAAGACGTAACTTATAAGACAACTGGTCAACATAGGCCCCTAAGGGAAGGTTAAAAGGTTAACACTAAAGGGCGTGAAAATAAGTTCCACTATATTCTTCTAAAGGTTAACATAAGTTTTCTATATTCTAGCAATTTCTCCAACAGAAACTATTTTAATAATGGAACAAATGGTCTATCAGTTAGCAGAGCTACAATGTGTACACAATCTACAGAAAGAAACTCATGTATAATCAGGCTCCACCCTCCACCTGCCAGCTCACACCGGACAGGAACTCAAATCAGGTAAGTCGAAGCTGAAGAGAAAGTAATCGAGCGAAGAGACCGTGACCATGAAATGTGTGCGCTTTCATTCAGCTGAGACTAATAAAGAAATTCTAAACAGGACAAACCTGTTTCATGAACTTAATGTTTGTATATAACTCTAGCCAACGTGCTGTAGGGGAGTTTTCACTAAACATGGTGTAACAGCTCAGAAGTAGCAGGAAATAAGTGAAACTTGTTCCCTTTTATTTGATTAAGAGTACAAATGCATTGTCAGTAAACACAGCTTATTGGATAATAATTTGATGCCCAGTGATAAATCCAACCTCTGTTACCCGTCAGGGTCAGGTCCAAATGAATGGATGATTTCTATGACTTTTTAGTGACATGTGTGACTTTCGAGCTTTGTTGTATTGGTTGACTGTGTTTGTCACAGACCGTATGCTGGTGATTCACCATGGCTGAAGTAAGGACAGAAAAGCACAGTGAAGATTTATATCTGTAATATTACTCTAATTCATTAATAACATAATATCTGGTACCTGATTAGCAGTGCTTAAAGCTACGTACCTTTTTTTTTCTATTGATTTATATGGATGTGGAGATGTACTCTCAAATCCTCCAGTACCTCTGGCAGCACTGCAGAAATGTTTGCTTCTGTCAGACAGAAGAACAGTTTCAATGGTTTCCACTCGACTAGTACATTTATTGTACGTTCACGAGGACTACTTGAAGCAGTAGTACACGCACAACGTGTCGACGCTGACCATGGTGCTGATGAACTACACCAGGCTCAGCCGCAAACTCCAGAAACTGGGCAGGAGAGAAGAGGCATGATCTGCTTTCAGCACCACGGACAGAGTCCATACTGTGTCCACACACACACATTAAGGATTCAGCATGAATTCCATCACATTCTGATTGTACTAAATCAGATCATTAAAACCTTGGGAAGACCTAGATTTGTTACTGGGAGACATCTGAAGCAGTACTATTTTGTCACTACTCTTATTTTGTTAGATTTTTCACTCACAGTTGAGAACATTTTGCACAGTACTAATTACGTAGTACTTACTCTAACCCTGCCTGTGTCTTTGTAACTGGAAGGATCGCTCAGGGCGGTCTGTTCCCGTAAGCAGTCAACGTGCACTTTCTACCCACCTGTCATGCGCGTGGACACGTTTTCAGAAACACAGACACGCATGCAGATCTCCTGACAGAGATGGACAGTGCATTGGCACATGTAAACACACACACACACACACAGCTAATTAAGTGGACATGCTGAGTAAGGAGCCACTTTGCAGTATGAGAGAGTTTGGGGTGGGGAGGGGGGGTGGGAGCATGGACACAAGTGGTACACACATAGTAAACATGCAAAACATGAGACAATGTTAACCTGGAGACACAATACACAGGAGGTGTGTGTGTGTGTGTGGACATGAATGTAAAAGACAAAGTGGGAGATGTTTATGTTTGTGTCTCAACATACAGTAATGTTAGGAAATGCTCAAATGTTTTACTACACATTCAATTGATTTTCGAATGAAAACAATCACAATTTGTGTCCAGTAATCTACAAAGTAACTTCATTTTTCTTTATTGATGCCGAACAACTGTAGTGGAGTAAAATACTCAACTAAGGGTGATTTGAATTCCTTCAAAGGTCAAAGGTCACAGTGACTTTGTGATCATCCAAACGTGGCGGCTCAGACGAGACACGATATTAAGACAAAGAGGTTCATGTCTCCAAAGATGATGTTACAGTATGATATTTAAAATGTACAGGCCAATGTCCAACGTCTGTCCCCATTCTTATCAATACAATATCTCAGCACCAAAGGATGACCACCTGTTTAGTGGCGAAAGGCCAAAGGTCAAGGACACTGTGACATCATTTATCGTATACATCTAACCTTGTTTCCAGAAAATAAATGTGTTCAGGAACACAAGATACAGGTGGCATTAAACTACTGCAGAAGAAGAGAATGAACACAACAACTTTTTTGTGTTCTGCAGATTAAAAAACAACAAACAATCATAGTACATTATTATAATAAACCTAATGTTGGTTTGTTTATTAACAGTTTTTTTTGTTTGGTGGGAGTATTCTTTCCGTCATCCAGACATTCAGTCTCCGGTTCTGTCACACAAACACAAGTTTGATAATTATCCTCTAATCTGACTCTGACCACAAAGGAAGCACAGAAACCTGCATTGTTGCTACAAGAAGAGCTTGTACCTGGATTTCTCCCGCGTCCTCTCTATGTCCACCTCTCTCTCTCTCTCTCTCTGTCTCACACACACTTTGTGCAGTGCAGGTTCTGCATCTGTTATACTGCAGTGTGGTGCACAGGGACATCTAAGGGCCAAAACATAGAACTACAAAGAGCCAAACTGCTGCAGTCTCTCCTCCTCGTCTCCTTTCCTCTGTGCCTATGCCTGTCAGAGTACACTCCTTGTTGCTCTGCTCACTCAGATTCTCTCCTCTTGTCTTGTTCCTTTGAGTCCCAAATTCCTTTGAGTTCGCTCCACTCAGGAAAATACAGAGTTCAGTTTGATCACATCGCAGATATTTCAATATGCTGAAAACAAGTTATCACAACTGAAAACTGCATTTTTATGCACAGCAGCGACTTACAGCATAGTCTTTGTCCAACTTGTGAGTGTGCAGAAGGAGCGCCCTCTTGTGTTCATTGTCTGACACTGAGAGAAGTGATGGAACTTCACAGGATTCCCGTGAAGTTCACAGGAATGTGATAACGTCCTGTTTTAAGTGCTCTCTCTTCCTTTCCTCAAACAAGCTGATTTCATGCTATTGGAGTAAAGTTGGAGGAAACCCAAGCAGCCGATGTTGTCGAGAGATGTGGACATTCAAGATGGTTACCAGGGTGCGTGTTACATCACCTGAGACCAGCACATTGAAGCACAGGATGCTCCAGCCAGTGTTCTTCTTCTGCACAGCCATAATAAATGAGCATGGAGGAATTCAGGGCACTGCTGCTGGATTAATAATTAGTGACAGAGGCAGACAGACAGGAAAAGAGAAGGATCATAGGAATCTATGATTGATGAAAACACAATCTGTGACTAATGTATATGTAACGTACACAGATTAATAAGCGCAGACTGAGATTCCAGCGTGCATTTCTGATCTTGCATGCCGTATTTCCAAGTTTGTGTGAGCAAAGTCACATCACATTGCTCGTCAGCCCTTTTTGACTAGCAAGCTGTGATACGACATACAGGCTTTGACAGAGTCAGCCTTTGAACGTATTTCATTTTGTGAGGATCAAATGACAACTTTGTGACTAGTTCTGGATGACCTTTCAACTTCCAATTCAATTTCATGTGCAATAAGGTTTCATGTACGCGACTGAAGGAATCTTTGATTATACTTTCATATCAATTGTAATTATTGCATATATTTTGCTAGTTCTCTCTCGTTTATATTACCTTTTTTATGTTTTTTTCTTTTTAGAGATATAGATATTCTCTAACTGAACCTGTGACAATTTGGTCTCAGGCTGAAGCTGCTTCTTGCTCATCTCTTTAGCACCCTTGCCCCCAGTCTGTGTCCTGTACCACAACACTACCCCGTGAACACCTGTATCAGTCAGTTGCTATGAGCTCACCACTTCATCATTCTTCCATCCAGCAATCAGTCTCTCTTTCACTCATCCCTTGTTACGCACTAATTAACCGTTACGCACTAACCTTGGTTGCTAATTGTCTCCCGTTTATAGGAGTACGGGAGACATCAGGGAGCAAAGGGAGAGAGGTAGACACAGAGAGAGAGCGATAGCAGTGCGGGGTATAATTATGCTAAGCCAAACCACACATGATAGAGCTTATTCTTAGACACTGGGAATGTAGGAAAATGACAGCAAGGAGGAGGACAGGTTTATTTCAGTTCAAGTGTTTAACAAGACTGATCTAGTATATGTTGTAAGGAAGAGGAAGTGCCAGCTGTAACCTCACCACGCTCTGGTTAGTAACCTCACTACTCTGTGGTTAGTAACCTGGTTAATAACCTCATCACTCTGTGGTTACTAACCTGGTTAGTAACCTCATCACTCTGTGGTTAGTAACTGGTTAGTAACCTCATCACTCTGTGGTTACTAACCTGGTTAATAACCTCATCACTCTGTGGTTAGTAACTGGTTAGTAACCTTACCACTCTGCGGTTAATAACCTCAACACTCTGTGGTTAGTAACCTCAACACTCTGTGGTTAATAACTGGTTAGTAACCTCACCACTCTGTGGTTAGTAACTGGTTAGTAACCTCATCACTCTGTGGTTACTAACCTGGTTAATAACCTCATCAGTCTGTGGTTAGTAACTGGTTAGTAACCTTACCACTCTGCGGTTAATAACCTCACCACTCTGGGGTTAGTAACCTCAACACTTTGTGGTTAATAACTGGTTAGTAACCTCACCACTCTGTGGTTAGTAACCTCATCACTCTGTGGTTAGTAACTGGTTAGTAACCTCAACACTCTGTGGTTAATAACTGGTTAGTAACCTCACCACTCTGTGGTTAGTAACCTCACCACTCTGTGGTTAGTAACTGGTTAGTAACCTCACCACTCTGGTTAAATTACACACTGTGTAGAGAAAACATAATTCAGTTTTAATGACCAGTTGAAACCACTGCTCTGGTCACATACTGAGTACTGTAGTAACTGTAGTACACAGTAACCAGTCGCTGCTGATGAATTAATCTTCTGTATCTTTTTCCTGTTAAAGGTTCTTAAGCGAGTTTTTCTTTATGCAGTTCGTCTCCAAAGAGGGGGTGTTGTTGTTGTACAGGTCATGTTGCTAATTTGTGATTAATTGGATTCATTATTAGCAAATCAAAAGCATTGCAGCACCACACTGTAATTTGATCTTAGTTCTCTCTTGCTGATAAATCATGTAAACTAACTAGTTAGTTGTATCATACAAACTAGTTTGACTAAGTCTGTGTTGTACCAGCATACAGCATATCATTTAAAACGAATTAAAGACACATTTGATTTAAAATATATGTAAATGTTTATTGGTTATTAGGCAGGATTGTGACATGGCTTGTTGTACAGTATATCGGCCCTTTGTGTGTCAGAACAACAAGAAGTTTTTAGAGCATGTTCTGAGTTAAAAATGTAGTTCAGAAAAAATACAAGTGGTACAAACAAAACAAGAAAATGCTGATAACATCTTGTATATGTCCTGCAAAGATTCTGCCTTTGGATTTGATTCATTTCATTTCTAAATTACACGTGCAAAAATAGCACAACTTTGTTTTTCACAATAAAACTAGCTCATCGTTTGAGTCCTACTGTATCAATGTGACTCACTTGGGATAAAAAAGAAAATATTATATTATCTGTTGTTTCTGGGTTATTAGAATTTGAAAATATATATTTAGCAACAAAATCATGAACAAACATCTTTTATAAATACAGAATTTTTTAATATTTGACAGTGCAAAAATAAATGTGTCAATATGCTCTGGCAAGAAAAAGTAAACATAGATTTTAGAGTTGCCTAATTCTCTGGATTGTTTTCTAACACCTTGACCCTCATAGAGCCGGGCGTGAGGAGGGGAGCTCATAAACGGAAGTCGGAAAACCGAGTGTAGACCAGAAGAATTATGGAGCTGCTCAGTGAGGGCTCGCCAACCTCAGGAATAGACATCAGGTCCGTGTGCGATGACTGCCGAGCAAGTGGTGGGAACCTAGTCATAGTTTTGCTCTAAGGACATGTGAGACGTTACCTCTCTTGCTGGTTAAGAAACTGGTCTCAGTGTGCTAGCTAGTGCTGAGAGGAGGCTCTGACTGTTGCCTGTGCTGATGCAACAAAGAGCAATTCACAGTATTGAGTCAAGTTAAGTCAGGTTTTCTGCCCGTGTGTAGGGAGACTTCAACAGTAACACGGCAACAATGAAGACACCTAAAGGAAGTTGATTTGGAAGATCTGACCCTGAGTGGTGCTTTGTTTTTGGTCGTTGCTAGTCATGCCACCAAACACCGTGTTCGAGCATCAGGCAATTCACACGTCTACTTGCTACCATACCACTAACATTCCTGACTGACTTTGGTATCATCAGGTTTAAGGCCGTGTGTCTTGGACGCTCTGGTGAACAGGGGAGCACAGCTGTCTACAGATCATCAAACGGAGGTGAACTGGATCAGACGGTGGAGAGACACTGCTGGTAAACAAAGTTCTTCCCACCTCCAGAACAGCTGCAGACGCGGTGTCAGAGTGGGCTGTTCAAAGCCTCTATCAATAAACCACGTTAGTTAATTATACATTTGTTTGTGCAAAAAAGCACAAAACAACCTCAGATGAACAGGAACATATAACATATTTCACTGGCCAAAAAGAGAAAACAACATGTGGGTGGATTTAAGAGTAAGCTGCAGCTAGGTGCTGCTAGTCACCAGACCTCTGTCCGTTTGCTGATCTGGAGCCTTCAGCTGTGTGTTGTCTTAATACTGAAAGAGGCAAAGACATGAGCAATGGTCCCAGACAAGCAGTCTTCACAGGACATTCACCCAAAGTCAGACCCAAGACTGTTGCTCAGAGAGAGCTTAGATCGACATCCATCACTGAGCATGTTACACATGAGCGTCCATGACAGCACAAAAGGAAGACTGAACAACAGCCTCTTCTGTCTAAAAACAACACGAAAGCACAACTTTTATGATGGTTTGTTACCGCTGCTAATGGTGGATCTACACGCTGCTGAATCGCGTGAAAAAGTTAGATCTCGTGTTCATCTGAGATCCTGTTTCTCTAAGACTCTTTTTTGCACATTAAAACACAGAACTAAAAATGATCTTTATTTCCCTCACACGTTCTGTTGCTTCTCAGACGCTCAAAGCACAAACGCACATGACACATTTCTACTGGCTACTGCTTCCTATTTGTTCACCATCCCTTCCACTGAATACACATCATTCGAGCTAATGGTCCGTATGAGTCTTCAGAAAACATTATTGTTTCATTTGTTGCACGTTTGGATTTTCGGTCTCAGTTAATCTAAGGGCAACCATATCAGTTCATCTTTGACTTTTCAAGTTTTGAAGAGAACACTGTAGGAGATAGATATGTAGAGTGTACGTGAACGACCAGAATGAGCTGGTCTGGTAAACACACTGTAGTCAGGACCAGAAATACCACCGCTGTAAGGTGCACACAAACACTGGTGCCTGTCAGAGTCATCTGGTCAGCCTCCAGGTGATGAAGCTTCCTAGGCCCAGGCCAGCAACAAAGATGAAGACGAGGGCATAGATGTTCATGGACGACATGCTCTGCATGGACGCCACAGCCAGCTCAGAGAAGCTGTTGATCTGTGAACACGAGATGAATTACACGAGAGTTTTGTTAAGGGCACATGTTCTGTTCTGTTCTGCCACCTAGTGAACAAACATCTGTCGGTGAAATAACTTCCTGTTTGTCATTTAAGAGTGGTGTGTATTAAAAGCTGCCAAACAAAAGTTTTCTTTTGATATGTCAAACAGTCTATTTGCTGGAAGAATGACAGAAAACCAACTGCCTAGAGAATGAAGGAACTAGCAGCCGGAGGATGAACCTAACACAGACAACGTCCCTGGCACACAATATACAGGTCCTTCTCAAAAAATTAGCATATTGTGATAAAGTTCATTATTTTCTGTAATTTACTGATCAACATTAG
>JAUMHF010000025.1:1867522-1890307 GCA_032359275.1 Microctenopoma steveboyesi
ATCATCAATATTAAAACAATGAAAGGCCCTGAACTACTTCAGTTGTGTGTAATGAATCTAAAATATATGACAG
Source organism: Microctenopoma steveboyesi (assembly GCA_032359275.1). Lineage (NCBI taxonomy): Eukaryota > Metazoa > Chordata > Actinopteri > Anabantiformes > Anabantidae > Microctenopoma > Microctenopoma steveboyesi. The sequence goes on from JAUMHF010000025.1 coordinate 1,867,596, forward strand.
TCTATTGTTTATCAGTACATTACAGAAAATAATGAACTTTATCACAATATGCTAATTTTTTGAGAAGGACCTGTTTCAACAGATGTTCTGTGCTTTAAATACAGTGGTGGCACTGAATTGCACTGACTTTAGTGCAGGAGACGGAGACACTGCAGTCAGAAAACATACATGTGTATTTCCGTGAAAAGGAAACTATGACCTTATCTATGGACTCATCTCTGAACAATGTCAACATTTGGGTAGTCGTTTTGATTATGTTCGCATTTACTTACTAAGACTAATAAACGGATGTACTTAGTGTTTTTTTAATTACTTATGTTCAGTTCAGCTTTAAAAGACCTTTTACAGTGTGGACATATTTTACTGCACATGATAATTCATACTCAGAAAGTAGAACTGCAGTGATTCACAAGATGAATTCGTGAGTTCCAAGACTATTTTTCCACTTACGTATTTTGTAACTGAGGTTGTCTTACAAAGTCTCGTCTCCGTGAACCTGTCACAGCATGAATACACCACTGTGCTGCTGTCCTAAAATGTATATACACCCCCCACCCCACCCCCTCATACTCAACATACCCATCCTCCATGATCCCGAATCCAGCCCAGGAGATTGTTTTTGAAAAAGTCCACAGTCCACCTCAAGATCTCTCTCACTGACTGAGGCAGATGGGCCTCCACCATCTGTTGGACACGCAGACATAATGCATGAACACAACGTAAAGCTTTTTTCAGAGTTACACTGCATCGTTCCATCCACCTGCTTCATTCACGTAAAAGGAAAACGAACCATTAAAAAAGTCTTTCTCTGGACTGTGACGTACTTTCTCACTTCATGTAGCAATACAGCAAATGGACAAAATATACTAAAAGTACTTTAAGGGACCCTGCAGATGTCTCCAGGATATGACCCATCACGTCTGCTGGAAACAGCAGGTTTAATAGTAAATTATCACAGAAGTCATTCTGATGAGGTTTTTAAGCCTGATGCAGAGATTTGTTTTTAGTCCAGAAAGGTTCATTCCTCAGACTAGAAGTTTAGAAGAAGGACGTTGAACATGAGTCAGCTTTGATTAAAAGGGTAAAGGATATATCTATGTGGGACATTGTTGAAATAATTATTTGTTTTCTATTTGTTATTATGTATGTACGTATGAAGCTTTACATTTATCTTTTATTGGAACCCTGATTATTTGTAATTCTCATCCGTTATTTACCATGTGTGACAATGTTCTAAATATATTTGGAACAAATACGCAGGCTGAATACTGATATCCTCTCCAGCTGAGGAGGCAAAGGACTGAAGCGTAAACCAACACGAGTAACACACTGCGAAGTGTTTCAGATTTTCCCACAGCTCTGATCCCAGCAGCTTAACAGAAGCCAACTCACCCTGACAGCCAGCTTGCCGGCAACGTAGATGAGCACGGCGATGCGCTCCCAGGTGATCCCGTGTTCAAACACTTTGTCTGCCACGTGCTTAAATCTGTCCCACGTAGACGATGAGTGTACAGCCATCCCATCAATCGCACTGAAACAGAGTTATTAGGGAGAACGGGGGATGTTCAAATGCAAAGCCCTTTGGTTCGCTTACAGTAGCGGGTCAGCGTGTATGAAACTTACTCCTGGAACGCCCTGTCTTCATGCATCCTGTCGCCAACTATTCGAACCATCGCGGCCAACTGGGTCACCATCTTCTGCTCCTGGTCGTTTTTTACTTTCACCAGGGGCGTGAGCGGCGGGACGTCCTCACAGGGTATGTCTTTCAGCTGATCCTCTATGACCCTGGAAGAGATCAATAAGTTAAAACATGAGGCCTGTTTACCAGGAGAAAGGGATTCAAATCAACCAGGCCCAGATTTAGACACAGCAGATTGGACTCCGTATCAGCTGAATGGCCCCTGAAGCTAAATTATTAAACACACTAGGGGCAACAAGCTTTCATTGATCTATGATGCATTTCTGCTGGTAAATCATATTTTATGTTACATTTTGAGCAAAGCCTGTGATGCTCTGCCAGTGCTCTGATCATAAGATCCCTTTGAATTAAGCACCAGCAACAATAGACCAACGCACTCCTTCCTTTACACAGCTGGTTCAAGCCGATGGCAGCTGCTGCACACATACGTTAATCTATAATAAACTGTATATGTTGCTTTTGAGCAGCAAAGTCACTGCACCTCTGCTGCAGAGGATCTGTGAAACTAGCAGCGATGTTAAATTCTTAATGATACGTGACAAGCTTTAGCTTCAAGCAGAGCTGTGAGCGACTGACATGTTTTTGCCTGTGGCTTACTGTCAGTACATGAGTATTACAACAAGACGTTTTTCTACTTCTTTTAACTCGAAAGGTGCTTGAAACCCAGAAACAAACAAGATAGTACATACCGAGAGAAAAGAATTATTTAAAAACTGCTTTGTCATTTTTGTCAGGATAATAAAAATGACTTATTGCTTCGAGATTGGCTGATCTGATGAGCATGTGGCAGCATTGTCTATTTTGTTCTGGCCTGTTGCTCCACGTAGACTAACCGTCATGTGGTGTGAAGTGGCGATTGACAGTATTATTTACAACAGGTCTAACAGCAAAACTGAAACTGTGTGTCATAAAAACAATAATCTCCTATGTAATTAAAATTTCCACCCCTGTCATGTGTTGTCTCTTTAATCTTCTTTTTTTAACCTGAGGCTCCGCTCGTCAGGAATTTGTTTCAACAGTGTTGAAGTAGTTTGATAACATCTATGTGCACAGCAACGGAGCAGACACGCTACACAGACAGTTATATCTGATGCCAAGTATCACTTATCCATCATCACCATCCACAGTACTACGTTGGTACTAGGACTGCTGCTAGCATGGTCTTGACCTTCTCTCTATAACAGCAGTGACGTGATAATGTTAATGACAACCTGCTCTGTCAGGTTGAAGAAAACAGGAAACCACTGATATCGCAGTGGCTCAAACAAACAAGTCCTGAGAAGGACGTGACAAAGTTCAACATATGTTTATAGCAGTGTGATTTACTGTAAGAAGTCATGAATGTATTACTGTGAAATGAAACTGAAAGTACAACAAGAATTCACACTCAGAATTCTTTTCAATTTCAAAATATCTAAAACAATTAAAGTAGAAATATTTCCTATTATTTCTCTAAATGCTCCCTAAATACTGAACTGGACAATAACACCAAGGAAGTCTCATATTTCATCACACAACAATGATATTATTACTGAAGTAACAGGAATGCTAGCAAAAATAACTGCAGCCCATAATATTCATTTGGCTACATTATGATGAAAGCTTTCATTTTAAGAACAACCGTGCCTGTTTTTTTTGGTCTTCTCCTTTTCTGTTCATTTCTGTTCAACACCACCATATGAAACAATAAATGAAAGATTGTGAATAAAAGCAAACTTACTCTTGGATCAGAGCTTCTGAAATCCTCTCGTCTGTGAAGGAAAAAAACAAAGTTAGCGCTGGAAGAAGTTCAAAGTCTGTTGCAATTAGAATATTACTTCAGGGAAAGGACTCAATAACGGTCTCAAAAAGCACTTTTGTGCGGAACAGTTCTTTTCACATCAGTGAATATGACATTACAGGTTTATAACTACTGATATATGATAATCATACATCATGATATATACTGATATATATACTGATATATGTTAAACACTGCTGCTGGAATGTTAAGTGACGTATTCTAATTTTTAGAATAATCTAATATAATATTTTGTCACAGGGGGAATCAATAAAATCTTCTTTTTACACTGTAATTTGTATGGATAAAATGAAAGAAATGTAGTGGAGTAAAAGTACTATACTTCCTGTAGTAAGGCGTGAAGTAGGGGAAATGAAAATACATAAATACACTAACAACTTCATATTTACACTTAAGTATATGTATTTACTTTACTGCTAACACGTTACAAGCACGTAATGAGGCGATATAAAGGAGAAAGTTTAGCACAGAAAAAGGGAGGCTACTGACTTAGCTTGACTTGATGTTCTCAAACTTACCTGACAAACCGTTTCCTTCACAAGCCATGGTTAAAAAACTCATCTGCCTCCTTCTTTCCAATGTCAAAACTTTGAAATGTTAATAAACTTTATCGAATACGAAGTCACCTAAAGTCAGCTTCGCGAATTATTGCGAATGAGCGTTATTGCACAGCTCGGAGAAAAGAGGCGACGCACAGGTCTGACTTCACTTTACATTGCCCGAGGGCGGGCGGTGCCCACAGCTGTGCTCCACTTAACTACGTTCGTGTGGAAACAGCATTTGCATATTCAAACGGATCCATGTCCATCTTCCACTTTGTTAGCGTACACTTTTACAACTTTCTCATGTACAGTAAGACTGAGTAAAGTAAGAAAACGTAAACGACACGTACACATGATAAGTATTATTATTATTATTATATTCTCATCAAAATAGAACCATTAATTCTCGTTCGACAAATATTTCCATTAATATTCATGAAGTCTTTATAATTTTTCATTTAAAATGTCCGCTGTATATATTTTGTATTCTTTCTGCACTGCTTTTGTGAGGATTCACGGTAAAATGTGAAAAAATACCCGCCTACCATTATGGGTTTGTTTGATTTCCACCAAAGCTTCGTCTGTGAGCGCGATGGCATCCGCCGGTGCCGGGTATGACAGTACTGTCCAAATAGGTAGGAGAAAAAAAAATCAAACGCACCCATTCAGTTTTCATGACGCTTCGTGATTACGTCATTAGTTTGTGGAAGCGGCCGCGTGCGTGGGGTGTGATTCAAACAACAGAGAAAGAAAGGTTCAACTTCGCTGCAAACCGGAGCAGATTTTGGATATTTCACGTCATGTCCTTCCTCCTGAAGCTCGACAGCGAGCTGAAGAGCCAGGTGAGCGTGTGTGTCCTCAGGCACAGATAACTCTCTCTCTCTCTCCACTGGCTTTCTGTGACGCGACAGCGACACTACGCATGGCTAAGGCCACATGGTCGCAGCCACAGCAGATGTCTGAAGCGAGACATCACTTCCAGTTTGAACGTTTCTATAAGTAGCTCGACATGTTACACTCTTTGTGTATAGATAACTAACTAACTTACTTCTAATATATTCCTTTTGTTATATGAGAACAATTCAGTTTCTCATTTCGTCATCTTTAATTCGAGCAAGTAAGGTGACACCCAGAGCACTGATCTCTAAATAACTAGTATCTGAATATTCCTAACTCACTTTCTGTGTTTGGATGTGTTGACAGGTGGAAACATTCAGGGAGCAGATCACCAGTGAGGTGAGGGTCTTACTGTTAATCCTAACCAACATTTCCTCAAACTTTTTTATTCTTTTACTTTTATTCCGTGGGTTCTGAAGAGGTTTATATGGATGTTTGACCGTGGAGGTATCAGTTCTCACTGCTTTTACCAAAAGAACAATCTCCCCTGTTTGCCACTGTAGGCTGAAAACCTGGTCGCCAGCTTTTTTCCCAAAAAACTTCTAGAGCTGGATCATCTTCTTAAGGTAAGTCACCTGACTAATACATAGTAATATGTTCCTTAAGACGTCAGCCCTGCTTGATCAGGTGTGTTGCTTACATTCTTATGAACACGATATCTGAGGAAAGTATTTGAAGAATGTGTGAACTAATCAGATGTCAAGATCACTGTGCAGGTCATGTTCGTGATTGTATTTGTCAGCACCACCTATAACTTGCATGATTATATGAAAAATGTAAACATACAAAACAGAGCAGGTGAAATTCTTCTTTGCAGAAAGTTGAAGAATGTGACACACGCAGTGTGTTTACTTTCAGTTTCACAATAAAAGACCGATTTAATCTTTTTAGTGTGTGAGCAGCAGGAAGAAAGCTTGAGCTGGATTTAGAAGTAACTTGATGTAAAGTAAACAGTGAGGCTGATAAGAATGAGATCATAAACATTTCCCAGACATCTCTTGGGAAAAGAAAAAATTGGTCTGAGAATATAAACAGGAAAAAATGCAGACCATAAATAGTATCAGAAAATGTGTTGAGAGGCTCCCATACATGAGCCAGTGTTAAACAGTAGACACGTGCTTTATAAAGTCTATGTGATAAGCACTTGTATTTGACATTATCAGTGTACTTCATGTGTAATAAGTACTTTATCAGTGTATTCCATGCGTTTCTATGCTCTTCATCCAGGAGAGGATTCTAAACGTGTGTGACTTGAAGGAAATCCATTCAGAGATCATTTCCAGAGTTCCAGACCCGATCCTCCTCACTGACAGCCACGATGGCGTAGACGCGGTGAGTCCGCGGTGTATTCTGACAGGTGTCCATCCTTTAGCTTGATGCTTATGATGCTGGGTGAGGGTCAGGTAGCCGGTTACACACAGGGCTTTTTATACAGCAACCCTGTCGACACCTTAGGACCTTAAGAAGCTGGCATAATTCTACACGGGTACCTGCCCCATGGTATCGGCGTGCTGTGTAACACACACGTCAGATACGCGTTGCTTTCACATTACTAGCGGCTGAGTTGTATTTTTAGGCATGATTTGGAGCCACACACTGTCTGAATTTAACGACATCTTGTGTTTGTGATGCAGAAAACTAAGAAGAGGAAACTGAAGGATGGAGTCACAGAGGGGAACTGGCGAGGTAAAAACAGAGGGTTTAAGTGTTTTATTGTGTGTGTAAATCTCTTTATGCTTTATATCAGTGGTCCAGAAATACATTAAGCAAAGTCACTGTTTACTGAGAGTGAGGGCTGTCTGTGTTCGGTTTAAGGGGAAACGCTGGTGGTGCCAGACGAGAGGATGGAGTGTAATGCCAAAGTGGTGGACCTGATTGAACGCATCAAACCAGAGATCAGGACACTGGTTGAGAAATGTAACACAGTAAGTAAGGAGACAACAAAACACACTAAATCAATCTGACATCACCAGTGTCTGGTGGTTTTCTTCCATTTGTAGTTGAGTTTGTTTGAGCCCAGTCCCAATTCTATGCAAGTCTTTTCTTTGTTAGTTGGCTGTAAAAATTCAGGTTCTAGCTGGCAGTGGTAAAGTTTTGCTCCAGACCAACTGTTAACTCACTCACTAGACTTTTTTGTCAGCATCATCATAATTCACAACAATATGTGTCTTTGTGTGGGGAAACTGGGGGGGGGGGGGAATGACTGCGACTGACAGCTGTGTGTGCGTGTGTGTGTGTGTGTGTGTGCGCGTGTGTGTGTGTGCGCGCGCGCTGTCAGGTGAAGATGTGGATCCAGCTGCTCATTCCAAAGATAGAAGATGGAAACAACTTTGGAGTCTCCATACAGGTCGGTCTACACTCACTACATCACTTTGTAGTCTGTACAGTCCAACATGTCTGCAGCCACAATTAAAACCTTTTCGGCACAAACGGTGCAAGCTGCTGGTTCTGTTGTAAGGATTTCTGCAGTCCTTCCTCTAGAGCTCCACAATGTTTCTTCTCTGACTACAAAGATCTGTGGAAACTGGTCTTTATGTGTTATTAGTGCAATCATTTTAGGTTTCTGCTAGATATCAGCTTTTATTGTGATTAGAGGTTAGTGCAGTTGTCGTGTTTGACACTGGGGGGCAGCACTGACATTCTCTGCAGCACAGTTGACAGTTAAGGAAAAGTTTTTGTTATTGACTATGAAAGTTGTATAGAACCAAGTGTAGAAACAAATCCTTATGCAACCGTGTCTGTGTGTCTGTAGGAAGAGACGGTGGCAGAGCTGAGGACAGTGGAGTCAGAGGCGGCGTCCTACTTGGACCAGATCTCCAGATATTACATCTCCAGAGCCAAGCTGGTCTCCAAAATCATTAAGTACCCTCATGTGGTATGTTGTGTGTGTGTGTGTGTGTCTTGTATTTGCTGCACAGTGGGGGGTAAAAAACACATTTTCCTTGCAAACTAGGGACATTTCCCTTTGTGGGGCAGGGTTAGGGTTAGGGTGGTCATTTTGGGGGGTTGGGACCAGGACATAGGGTTAGAATTACATTTGGTTCTGTGTTGAGGTAAGGGGCTGTCAAAGGGTTTCTCCCTGAAGATAGTAAAACAAGTTTGCTCGTGTGTGTGTGTGTGGACAGCAGAGTCCAGCTTTGACAAACTGACACTGAATCCTGTTCCATCTCAACTCTGTAGGAGGACTACAGAAGGACGGTTTCAGAGATCGATGAGAAAGAGTACATCAGCCTGAGGATCATTGTTTCAGAGCTCAGGAATCAATATGTGAGTGATGAATCACATTTTTAAATCTGTAAACGTGTAAAGACTAAAACGTAGACTGTCATGGCTGAATTTCCCAAATTTACACAGACAGATCCAAGAGCATCAGAATTCTCTACAAAACAAAGCTATCTCAGTTAATAAGCTGAAGAATCTGTGTCCTTACATAGTAGATCTGTAATTTCAGACAGAACGAGAGCAAATATTTTCAGAAGATTTTTCAGAAGATTTTTTAAGCAGCTCCCAATCAGTGTAACAATTAAAAAAAACATCGACCGTGTTTCTGAAAGTGGAGAATCTGTGCTTTTCAGGAATATTGAGGTCATTACATAACACAAAGCACGTTTATAAGTTATAACAACAAAATAAACCCAGGAAGTCGGTTACAAGTGCACAGTTTAAAGGGTTAAACATCTCCAAATCCTCCACACATGCTCATCTCCTATTTAAAGGGCAGGTTCATAGTTTCTCCAGTCAGGTGTCCTTACACCGAGACTGTTGTTACTACCTGTAATGATTTGTGCAAAAAAAAAAAAGACAAGTGTCTTAAAATGATCTTAAAGAGATTATGTTTGTTTTTATTTGCTTTGTTTAAACTGCAGGTGAAATTTAGTGCGTTTCTGATTTGACGTTTTGGGCTTTAAAGTAAAAACATCTAGATTGGACATGCTGTTTGGTTGCTGCACAACCTTACTACAGCTCAGGCGTAACGTAAAAACAAGTGGACCGTCCTGCAAACATTACTAGTGAAGCTCAGTACTGGACCAACCAGTTATTTACACGCATCTCTTTGGTAAATCCAGGCCCGACCCAAACACTAACATTACACTTGCAGCTCATTGTGCAGGACTAACACAATGAGCTGTGACTTAGAGTAATTCAAATCATTTTTTCCCAGATGTTTAGTCCTTAATGTGAGTCCAGTTCTTCCTGCCCAGCTCTAACCTGTGTCTCTGCCTTCAGGTGTCTCTTTACGATATGATCCTGAAGAACATTGAGAAGATTAAAATACCCCGGACCAGCAACTCTGAAGCTCTTTACTGACGACCCCTAAACAAAGAGTCGGGACCAGTACATGTCAGATCAGCAGCTGCTTATATTCACTTTCCCACATGCTTGAATACACCCAGCCCCACGTTTCAGCTTCTTCTCCCCCAGCTGCACAGCACTGTTGCTGGGCTCCTCCGTTTTATCTTTGGGTCTGTCTGACATGTAGCATCCAGTCTTGGCTCTCTGCTGCTCTGGGACGTGACCTCAGATTATTTTCCCATTAGCATCCCCCCACCCCCCACCCAATCCGCTGGTCAGCTGGGACTGAAAGCCAGAGGTTCCTGCTGCTTTCTCCTCCTGTGTGGAAGCTTTGGATTCTTGGAAGCTGTGCCTTTCGGGATTGATCCTTCCATCTGTTTTTGAAGTTGTTTTGTTTTATTTTTCCTGGTTTCTTTTGGCTCTGTGTTGCCTGAACTATCAAAGAAGATTGCGCAACACGGCCCCCACCTGTGAAAACGTCACAGTTCTCCCCTCTTTTGACTAAAACCGTCAAGGGAGCTGTTGCACAAATACAGGGACAGAAAGCAGCTGCAGCTGTTCAGCAGTAGTTGCTGTGAGCCTGGAGTACATATATGTCTCCACAGCTTTTTCTCTTTGTGTTGTAGTCATATTGATTGTTTGTCTAAGAGTGATCAAGCAGGCTTGATGTAGGGGGATCATACAGTCAGGAGTAGATTTTGTGGGATGCAGATGCTACAGAATGATTTCACACGATGTCTGAATGAAACCTTCACATTTGTGCCGTGTGTGTGTCACAGTGGCTGTGACTAGCAGAGACCTGCAGCGGTGTATCGTGTGATAATACGAGGCTCAGCCTGATTTAGTTCCAAAGCCTTACATAGGAAACACAACAGGAAGGGATCTTTCAATGGTCGGTATACTCAGCAGGAACAATTACAGCCTGCAGCCACATGTACAGTGCTCTGAAAAAATGTTTTAGAATTCCACTAAGCTAACATGAAAAAATCCAAAATGCTCTTTCTAAATGTCAGGAATGGACGTTTTAATGGAAGATGCCTGCATAACGTTGACTGACCCTGTGTGACCTCTTACCAAATCACGAATGAGCTGTGATTAACCACACCCACACTGATGAATCTTTATTATTGCAACACAAACTGATTATTAGGATAACAACTGAAATGTTGAAATGTTGCTGGCCATCTGTACGGTTCTACACAAAGACCACAGAGCTCTGTCCTGTCGGCAGCAGGGACGACTGTACTAACTGGAGCTTTTGTCCATTTATACTAAATGGTCATTAGTGCAAAGAATAAATCATTTTTTTTATCTCTCATATAATGTTTTAAACGAGACTTTATGGAAATCCAGCAGGTACTATGACAGTTAATCTCTTCATGGCTGTTTTATGTCGTTGGCCTTTCGGACTTTGAACACGCCACTTAAATAATGGACATTTGGTCTCATTACAGTCCCAGCTTTTTAGTCTCTGATCAGTCATATTGTGCTTTTAAAACGCCTACAAACTGTCTGGTGCTGCAGGTGTAACGGTAATAATAGTGAGATGAACGCCTGGGATTCCATACCTGACGGTTGAGCCTCCGTCACATTTCTTACATATAACCTGGTTTCTGTGATCGGGGTGCAGAATTAGACAAACTCCATTCCCCTTTAGAGAACACAGATTTCTCTCCTGTCTTCTATTCTGAGAAGGATGAAAACTTGAAAAAGAAAAGTGAAGCCACAACAGAGCGCTGGATAAAAGGACAGATCATTTTACTTCTAGTGGATGTAACATCGTCCTTGGTATGACGAACCAGAAGTCCAGAGATTATTTGACTCATCAGAAAGATTACCTGAGACCTCTCCATGGAAATGATTAGTTGTGGCAGGTGCATTATTCCTTGATCGAAACGCAGCCTTTAAATTTACCAAAGTGAGTTATTCACAGCATATAAAACTCCTCCATGTCTGTCATCTTAAAAATCTGGATCGATTGACTCCATGTAACCAGGGATAAAGTGAAATTCACACTTAAAACATCCTTGTTTTTATCCTGCTAACTGCAAATGAGCTGCATTTCTTTCTTAATAACTCCTACAGATCAGTTTCAAGAATCAGAAAATCCATTATCATGTCAAATCCTCAACATTTGAATTCTGTGACGCACAGAGATGTGAAACATGCCCAACCAGCACTTGACTGGCAGTGTGCAGGCGTGCTCACACAGAGTCAACTCTTGCGTTTGTTTTCCTGCCTCTTCCTTATTGTCACACTGAGGCAAAGCCACAATCGATGTGTTCGTCAGGCATGCGAAACCATAAAAGTACTGTATACTGCTAATTAGGAGGCGTCTCCAGACACGGGCAGTTTACCGTGTATTCTTATTCTAACAAGCAGCAGACACTAGCAGTGCGGTGGAATAGAATGGCAGTGATGCTTTCAGTCTGCTGGTTTGGAAACAACATGATTCATGCACTTGCACTGTACTCTTCTGCTACTGTAGCATCTTTGCTGTGCCTGTGTATCGCTGTTTGTCCCTGGTCTGTCCAGATAAATCACACCAAGCAGGTCAGAGATGGAAGCAACCCCAATTTCTCGTAGACATTTTACTGAACGTGGAGACAGATTTGAGCACATAACAATAACGTCTGAGCAGAGTAAGTCTTTGTTTGTCGGGTTGCCTTTGTTTTGTTTTTTGGCTGCTCCTAACCTCACTGCTGTGCATTGTATGTGACAGGATACTGGCCAGGAAGAAACTGTTCGCACCACTGTGTGAGCTTACAGTTGTTTGCTTTCTTATTGAATGCTTCTTGACTGTTGTTCGACATCCAGAAGAACCCCGCAGCCTTCGGCTTCACTTTCTTACTTCCTCACATTCACCGTCAGCGGAGGGTCATTGAATGCTTTACCCCACATTGGAAAAACGTTTTCAGTGCAGATTTCATAAGATTGACCAAAATATCTGCGCAACAACTCTGACTACAGTGAAATGGCAGTTGTCCATGAGCCTCAGGATCAGTCCTTCGACCTCTTGTTCCTGGTCCACTGGGGACAGCAGCATACAGGCAGTTGCCCTGTTTGACTCTGACACGTTAATAAAAACCTGAAGCACTTTTCAGCACGTTACATCACTTAGAGTCATTCGAGTCATTACGTTCCTAATAACCTCGTACATTTCAACATGACTGCGGTCCCTTTGCAGATCTCCGGCTTTAGTCCTGTGACGCACGTGGAGGACGCGCCTATGAGAATGTTCCTATCACCTCTCCTGGCTGGACTCGGCTCGGCTCCCATGAATCTGTCACCCCGCTGACCGGTTCCAGATGTGCTTAAACTGTAACAGTGTCTTTGCTGTGTAAACAGGACGGGGTCATTTCAATGCCATTTGATAGTCTGCTGAGAAGGTCCAGTACTTTGAATAGGCTTGTTCTTATAAAACTACACCGATTATTTTCACACAAGGTTTCTGATAGGTGGCTTAAATCAGCCACACACATTCTCAGTCAGTGGTAGAAAACAACTGGACAAACCCATCTTGTTCATTATGATGTATATTTACAGATAGAAAAAGACTTACATTGCATTTACAGTCTGGATCCACCTAGTAGTGTAGTCCATGGTATACGCAGGTGTACGATGCACCATGGAACGCAGTTATCTTCCGATTCAATTTTTTCTGCCATGGTTCGCTGTTTTGGTTACGTTTTGGGACAACTAACCATTAGTTAGGGCGAACAGATTCCGCCAATCAGAGGCAGAGTAGGACGGGACATGTTCTTTAGCTAAACCAGGAAAAATGTCCTCTGTCGTTACTCTCCTGTTGGTCCATTGTTACACATCAAAACATTTCGTCAAGACAAAAATTAATACAACCAAGTTAATAGTAAAAATGGCAACAAAAATGAGCCTTCAGAACAAATGACCTCATTATGCTGCACTTATTTAGAGAAGGTATATAACATTCATCTTCATGAATGAGGTGGAATATATATATATATACTGTATATAAATATGTATATATTACACACTTATTGTGCAGCAAGGTGTGTGCTGCAATGTGCTTTTCAGTATATGTATGTGTGTAGCAGCTTTACCCTTACTTTAATGATCTGGTTTCAATTTTGTCATTGCAGGAGGAAACATGAGGAAATGTGAGGCCTGTACATTTGAGGAGAGTCAGTGCTTTCACTGGCCTTATTTATGCAGCACGGTCAGATAGTCTTTATCAGTCCTCTTTTATTTAGAGAGATGGTTCACATATCTGACTGCACAGTGTCAGTTGACAGTGTTTAAATTACAGTGTACATCACACTGGTTCCTCATTGAGAAACCCAGAGAGAAAAGACAGGCATCTGGATATATATTGATTAAACCAAAGGTGACAAATTCAACTTGTGAAAATCTACTAGTAAAATATATGAATAACATAACTACCAACTTAATAATAACTTTGTGTTTGGATTTTATAATGATAAATTCACATTTTCAATTTTAAAAGTGTAAAAATGTAACAAAAGATAAGAAATAAGCAATATACTGTTTGGTGACACTACTACAAAGGCACAAGAAATATTGGAAAAAAGAAATTTCCCAGTTGTAGATTTCAACTGGAAATCCTCCTGAAGACAGAACCTCCCCAAATTCAAAATCCAACATGTCTGCTTTGTGCATCAACACTTTGAAAGCTGTAATAATTCACTGTTGGTTTGCACTTTTGTGCAAATTCATAAATGCATGCATTGGTATTGCTAACAGGCTCGTACTGGTATTAAAGTAGGTTATAGTAATAGGTTATATATAACCTGGCTGGTAAGATGCTGTAAAAAATGTATCTGTAGCATCAGTTTGCAAGACAAATAGAGCACAGCATTAGAATCAATTGTGAAGCTGTTCGTACGCAAAGACGATGCTAACATACACACAAACATACTGATGTGCAGAGGTTTTGTTCACACCTGGAAACACTACCTGAAGCTTGGGGTATGTTTCTGTCTAAAAAACCTGCAGGACCTTACACTGAGTACTGCACCAGAACACTGTGTGGAGGCGCTCACGGTCTCGACCAGAACAGCTGTGGTGGAGCATCACACGTGGCAGTTCACTCTTTTTCTTACCACAATTTGTCATGAGCATCTAAATGTGGACAGTAGATGAAAATAGGAAAGGTTAGGAAAGAAAGTTAATTGGTTTGATTTAGGACATGGCATTAGTCAAGACATTGAACCTTTGGTGTTGGAAAGCTTTTCTCCCATTTAACATATTGTTTTGAAGCAAGAGTTTACCATTTGTATGTATTATCCTTCTGAGAGTGAGTGGAGAAGAGCAACACTATTGTGTTTGTGTGACACAAAGGACTGAAGCATAGCATAACAACGGGACACATGACAAAAATGCAGCAACAACACCTCGACATGAAATCTCTGATTAACATTTGCATAAAGTGAAAACATTTAAGGGAGAGCACAGCGATAACACACCAAGTCATCTCCTGCAGTAACAGGGGTTGCCAGGTATTAAAGCCAAGTTGGAAGTTGGAAGCTTATTTTAAAAACAAACTCTGCAAAGCTGCACTGGGTAGTTATTCAATTCAAGAATAATGTCAATCCCCTGAAGACACACATTGTTAATCCATTTCTGTTTGACTACAGATTACACAGTTTTAGGTGTTTGCAGTTGTAAGTAAGTGAAGATCTTTGGGCTGAGCTGGTGTTTGTAATAGCTGAAAGCATGTAGGGGTAGAGTAGGGTAGGGGATAAGAAAAACCTGATTTCCATAGATCAATTTTCCCTGGACTATAATGATTTCTCTACCATAACTCTTTATTAAAGGAATGAGTAGAGAATTGTCTGAATGACAGAGGAAAGCATAACATGCCTCCTTGTATTTAAATCTCTACATTCAATGTCACACTAAGACTGGACCTATAGCAGAGACTCTCTGGCTATAGGTGTTTTTCAGTCTGTAAACTTAATGTAATTGGTTCTAAATCAGTGCAGAATCATGAGTTCATGTTTCCCCTGACCCCAGTGGACACGAGTAATTCTTTCATGCAGCTAATTATTATTGTAAGCTCGGCTAACTATGTCTTGACCCCAGCTCTCTAAATAAAACACACGTGTGAGAGTGGTATCAAGTGAATCTGAAACAGAAAGAAAGCATGTTACCGCCATGTTCACTATATATTTATCTTGCTAGTTCTGCCTTAAAGCACACAGAGAGCAAATGATTGTCTGAAACCCAAAAATAATACAAAGAATCAGTCCGAGCACATCTGAGTCGATCGAGGCTTGGAGGGTATTATTCAACAGTGTGCAATAATTCAGACCCAGTCGTAAAACTTCAAGACTCCTTCAAAGCCATTGTAGGTGAAGGGCTCGAACACGGGGCTGCAGGTCTGTTTAGCCAGGCAGGCCATCCTGTTGGTGTTACAACTTTGCTCGCTGCCGGGGTCAAAATACACAGCATCAGCAGAGTGGATGGATGGGTCTTCGTCAAAGTAGTTGTGGGGGCGCAGCAGCACCCCACCTCCATTGCCCACAGTTACAGTATTAGGAATGTCCTCAGCGTGAGGGATGTGAAGGAAGCCAGCCGTTACCCAGGCGACCAGATCCTGCAGGAACATACACGACATGCTAATCATTTTAGCTTTCTAACGTAATGAAAGACTGGCTTTTAAGATGTAAGGTCTGCGGCTGTGTACGTGTTCGTCACTGTTTCTGCATGATGATTCCAGCTCAGCTCACCTCGTTTTCGATGCTTTCGTTGTCTTCAATGTACTTGCTAAAGTCGACAGCTGGAGTCCAGATGTTGTTTTGACTGTACAGACTGCTGCTGGTCTGCTCTAAGTCCTTATGCTTGGTGATGGCAACCTTATACCTTGAAACGGTGAGAAGAGGCACAGAGAAGGGTAGTCAGATTTGCAGTGCGCATTGTGTCTGACACTGTGAGCCTGTCTTGTAGCTTATAAGAAGGTTTTGTTGCTGTATTGCCAGAAGATGTGAAAAACACAGATTGTGTGCATACATTTCTGAAATATTTGTTTCTTTTTCCAATTCCCAAACTATGCTATTAAGAGTTGTGTTTAAGCTATAGCTAGGATTTGGCCACTGAAGATGTGGTCTCTTGTACAGGAATATACTTATGATGCTTTGATGTATGGCCAGGAGGAGCCACCATTACAATTTCTCACAGCCCCAGATGATGTCTTCTTCTGGAACAGTCCAGGTCACAGCAAACAGTTTGCAAAAATACTTTTGAAGTTTAGTTTAATGTCTAAATATTTGACAGTTTTTTATTCATTAATCTGCTAATTGTAGAGTAAATAAGGAAAAGCAAACAGCCGCAGCACACTCACACACAGAAGACCGAGCTGCTATTCAGCTGACCTGACGCACTGGGGGCAACTTGGACTTCACTGCGTGCCCAAGGATACTTTGTGAATATAACATTGTTTGTTATATGTAATATGTATAAAGTATTCTGCTGGAGGCTCACATCCAACTTTTTTTATATGGTTATTCTATCAAGACACTGCCAACTACCTGCTGGTTTCTTTCTGCTTTGGTGCAGCAAAGAGTTGCATGCTGATGACTAGCAATGCAATCGCATAAAACCATATCAATGCTATTCTGTTCCTGACTCAAGACTAAATACATTTAATTTGAAAATAAAATGTCCAGAATTTCCCTATTCACAGGGAGGCTTGTCCTTTCATTGGTATTTCTGTTGTGTGCTCTACTCACTGCTATATCCAATAAACACTTTTAATCATCGAGGCAGAAGAAGACACTACAAGAATTAACTTTTGAGAATAACAGGTTTTTGTCTTTGTGTCTCTTTGTGGTCTGACCTGGCCCAGGATATGGCTCTTTCCTCAGCCTCGCTCTCTGGGAGAGGGTCGCCTGCGAAGCTGTACACTTGTAGCCTGTAGGAGCGCTGGTGACCCCAGCGGTTGGTCTTGTTGCTGGCGATGTGGAGGTAACGAGGAGTCTTGGTGTTGTAACGGAGAGCTGCTTCCTGTCACAGTGGAAAATGGAAAACAGTTCGAATCAAGCTTACCTTCTAAAAAAGGATAAAAAACAGTCTGAAGCATTTTAGCTTCTCAATCACATATGTGTAGCATAAACGCACCTAATGCATAATATGACCTCCGTTATGTGAAGCTGTCTAAGTTCCTGGAGTTTTCCACACCGATCCTCGTGCCCTTAAGTAAAGATGGTCAGTTTCAGAACTACAACAGCTGACTGGTTCTATTTACAGTATCTCAGCAGCACTGATTACTGCGCATTAATGTGCTGAAAAGAGTCATTGAATTCCTTTGTTTTTTCAATAAACTCAACATTTCATTTAGCAACTGAAGGACATAAGCATTGCTAACACACGTCATCACAGGACGATGGTGAGCTGTGAACCGCCACTCATCGTACCTATCAACCATCAATCAATCACATGGGGCCTGTGTGAGGCGTTCCATTGCGTTTCAGAAGTGCTAAGAGCTGAATGGCGTATGCTGTCTACACACCCCTCCAAGAAACATATCTCATGGAATACATTTTCAATATTAATATATATCAATGAATTAGTTCATCATGAATATGAACCGCTGACACACGTACTCTTTGATAAGGCACTTGTTACCTTTTCAGACTTTCCTGCTCTAGACATTGCTAATAGTGAGCAAACCGACAATAAGACAAACAGCTGCTACTTTGAGGAATAGAAAATAAGAGATATGTTCTTACTTTTACACCTTATACATCATTTTTCAGTTTTAATTTGAAGTGCAGAACATAATAGAAGCAGAGAAACTGTGAATATTTGAAGGAAGTCAATGAGGTAAACCTTTTCTGTTTTCAGTTGATTCTCCACCAGATGAGGGACCATAGCGTGGTGATCCGGCATCCATGGCAGTGACATATTTACATACTTCATGTCTTTGGTCTGGAAAACATTCTTTACTCCTGCAGAGAAATGTCGAAAGCATGTTTGTGATAGTTTTTAATCAGGTACTAAATCTTTGACCTTCTTTTGGCATAAATTCCACTGGGTAACTGATCTGGAACAAAGTATTTTAGTCTTGAAGTCTTGAACTTGATGTTGCTGATAACATCACAGTCTAGTCAAGATGTGTTCCATATGTGCCTAATAAACAAGGTTTCTGCAGAAAGAGTTCAGGCATTTAAGCTCAATAACAGAACTAGGTTTACAGTCCACCACACGTGAGCTGTTGCAAATATCCTCCACTCTGTAGGTTGTATTTTTTTATGTCCTAAAAAAAGACAAAAAGAGATTTGGTTCGTTGCTGATCAGTAATTAAAGGGATTCATGAGGATCCTTGAACTCATGAGCTGAGTATATTTAACATCCTGGCTACAGCCCTGTTCTGGTTAAAGGATCACGGCCATGAACATACCCAACGTTTCAGAACTAAAGCGAGAGACACAGGACAGTTTCCCCTCTTTTTCCCTTTGTCCCACTGCTCGTATTGCCAGGATTGAATGTGGGCCTGCCACTCACCCAACACATCCAGGTCCACTTTAAAGCTGATGAAGTGGGTGTGGATGTTCCCCAGGACTTTGTCCGCCACCTGGTGTCCGAATTTCAGATTACCGTCCACCAGGTATGAGGAGGAGATGTAGCCGGTGGCGTGCACCTTGGCCTCCACGGATCCGCTCTGGTAGAAGATGAAATCCCACATGTAGTCGTAGTTCCCTATGGCTGTGATGGTCCTGAACACCAGAGCGCTGTTCACCATCCCGCCGTAACTGTTGTGGACGAAGTCGGCGAAGTGTCTCCTCAGGGGCTGACCCGTGTTGTGCTCAAAGATGCAGATGGAATTCCTATATTTAATCGGGCGTGGGACGTCGATGTAGCGATATGTGTCGACGAAGGTAGCTTCATTGGGGCAGTCCACGCCGCGGGCCAGCTCGTGTGCGAAGCGCCCAATGCCGATGCTGGAATCCAGAAACTTTG
Organism: Microctenopoma steveboyesi; assembly: GCA_032359275.1. Lineage (NCBI taxonomy): Eukaryota > Metazoa > Chordata > Actinopteri > Anabantiformes > Anabantidae > Microctenopoma > Microctenopoma steveboyesi. Next base: position 1,886,785 of record JAUMHF010000025.1, read on the forward strand.
TCATCATCATCCCCGGCGTCAGGGAACCGTACACCGACATCGTCTCCTGCACGCTGAGCTCATAGATGATCCTCTCCCCCTTGAACTGCACGTCAAACACCCTCATCCCCGTGAGCGAGCTCAGGCCGAAGGCGAAGCTCCAGTCCAGGTACAGGACGTGGTTCTGGCTCACGCTGAAGCGCTTCCCCTCCGAGTAAACCAGCTGCGGCCCGATCTGCAGAGGCTTCGTCTTGGGTTTTAGAGAGCCGTAGTCGGGCACCTCTCTGTAAACTATTTTCTTAACAGATCCTTCTTCATACTTCTGTCGAAGTTGTTCCACGCTGTCAAAGTATACTCCGTTGTAGAACAGGCGCTCCACCTTCCAGTCTTGCTCGTTCAAGCTCTCGTGGTTGAGCTGCACCTCGAAGCCCACCGGGTGGATGTATAATCCGCTCTTACTCCTGAAGAATGACACCCAGGTTTTCCTGTCACCAGATCGGACTCCACGAGGCATCTGCTCGAATGTGTCCAGCATGTTATCCTTATCCGCGTTAAAACTCTCCTTGAGGAGCCTTTCCAGTTTGGAGAAGACCTGAGCCTGCAAAAACTTGAAAATCAAAACGTATTCCCCAACGGTGACAGTGCGCGCATTGATGGGCAGCTGCTCCGTTTTGTACCTTTCCATGGTGACATCTCTGTGGCTTGTCGGGTTGGGAAGCGGCCCCACTACGTACTCCTTGATGTGGCCTTGGGCGCCGTGGAAGACCATCACAGTCGCCTCTCTCCTCGGCTTGTTGCCTTTCCCGTCCAAGTAGGAGAGCGCATCCGCTTTCTTTGGCACAGAGAGGTCTATCAAGAACAAGAAATTTTTCGATGGCTTGGTGATCTGGTTGGTGGATATGTCAAAGTTCGTCTTCTTGAGCATGTACTCCTGGACCTGCAGGTACTCCTCCTGGGTGAGGTCAGCGAACACGAGGCTGCGCTCGTCGTGTTTGCGCCGCAGCGGATGGACGCGCCGTGCTGAGCATTTGCGCGGCCTGGTGGAGTTGATTCCGATCAGGACGATGTTGAGAATGACAGAGAAGAGAACAAAGAGGATGAGCGCCCATTTCACTACAGAGTTCATCTTTCGCTCTACTATTACGCACGGGCTTGGAGAAGGACAGGACAGGAATGAGGAGAGAGCGCGCAGACGAGTTTGGAAAATCAAAGCGCGCCTCGTTTCCCACCCTTCTCTGCATGGTTCCCATACCCCCGCCCCTCAGATGAACCAGCAGTTATGAAACTACAGTTACATGCAGCTGGACCGCCAAAAATGACTGTTACGCGCACTGCCTGGGTATTTCATGCACGCCAGTTACTCGTTTAACAAGGTTGTGCAACAATTCTCATCATAATCTGTCGTTTCTTAAGCTCATGTGCTCACTGCAACAATATCCTAGAAACACACACATGTTTCATTTATGGCCAAGAGTCTTTTCCTTACATATTTCCATACATAAGCTGACATCATATCTACCGTTTGCTGTACTGCTAAGACATGCGTTATAAAAGTTTTTAAATATAATAGATATGAAATAATATATATATATATATATATATATATATCGTTAATATATCGCAAATATATATATATATGATCATATATATTATATATATATGATAATATATATTATATATATACGATATATATATACAATAATATATATAACGTATTTACTGTTATATTATAAATATATATAACATATACAAACATCACTGTAGTTTAAAAGACACTGAAGAAACACAGAATGAATGCCTTATGGATGAGAATTGTCAGGTTAACAGGGGAGGGTGTCATGGTTGAGTAAAACAGTATCTCACAAAGACTCCGTTATTGCAATGAATTATGAGCCACTTCCTGCCTAATGTTGTTAGAGAATTTGGAATCAGTTCCAAAAAATGTTCTCACTAAACTGCAAATAATTGAGGTCTTATACAGTACAGAATTCTTTGAAAGTATTTAGGGGAATCTCAGTATGTGAATGCTGAGATGTCGCAACCTTTACAAACCTTAACCTGTTAAACCCGACGGACCCGGTACCGGGTCCACTTCCGACTTCCGGTTACAAAGTCATTTTGTGTTCCAAATTCATTTACTCTCACTCAGTGACATAAATATTACATTTTAGAACTTTAGAGCATTCTCTGGAGTCTTGCCTTTGTTTTGGTACCAAGATAGCTCAAATAAACCCTATAGTTCCTAAGATATATTCAATTCATTTTGGGTACGTCTTTTTCAAGCAAGTTCCTATAAAATGGTCTAGGGTTCAACAGGTTAAGCATTCAAAATGATGCTGAAGATGTATGCAAGCCCCCAGTAACTGCACTCAGTGTACCTTGGAACACTTTAGTAGTCTGTCACTGCGTCCAGAAAAGTCATCATTATTCAAATGGGCCAGCATCAGGGCCCATATCAGTGCTCCAGACCTTTCTGCTCTGCATAAAGTATGATACTTCATGAACAGGTGAACGGGCTCCAGCAAGTTAAACTGCAACAATTATAGTCTTCAATTATAATGCGGCCTGGTAGTAGAGTGGTTAAGGCAGATGGCTGGGAAGCAGGAGCCCCAGCGGAGCCTGGTATGTCAGGTCACACATACCAGGTGTGTCCCTGAGCGAGACACCCAGCGCTAGCTCCCCGAGCGCCATCTGTGGCTTCTCACTGCTCCCCCCAGGGGTGATGGGTCAAATGCAGAGAACCAATTTCGTTGTAACATGTAAGAAGTGTATCAATGACAATAAAGTGGATTCTTCTTCTAAACTATTAGAATGTAAAGTTAAAAGGAAAAACAACTGTAGTAATCATGACAATTGTGACATACTTTGTGTTGCTGCATCAAATTCTAAATGATTTCAGAAAATACAATTAAGTTGTTTAATGAAAACTGAAAATCTTTATCTGTATGTTTTTCCGATAAAGGTTCAAGGCAAAAAACAAATCACACATTTCAGGTTCTGTTGCGCTTTATGAAAAGTTGGGTTTGTACTGTGCAGACCTGCACATCTTCCTGCTTTAGCTGATACTGTCCAAACAAAAGTGGTTGAACTACAGCATATAATCCTGAAGCTACAACTGTGAACATAGAGATAGAGGCCTTTCTGTGAAATGATGCAAACATGACCTATAAGTACAGTACATTGCGATTGCAGTAGCTACTATTTCTTCTAAAAAACATGTGCTTTACGGTAAAGCTTCTTCTTCTTCTTCTTCTATGGGTTTCGGTTCTTCTTCTCCTTGTACATGCTTGCGTCTGTTAGCAGAAGTAGTATCGCTTCTTCTTCTTCTTCTTCTTCTTCTTCTGTGGGTATCACTTCTTCTTCTTCTTCTTCTTCATCTAATCATTTTTGGCAGGCCGAACACCAGCACAGCGCAATGCTGACCCCCTTCAGAGCTGCTCACGAGTTTAAGGTTTAAGGTCTTAGATTGTGATGGAAAATTATTATTCAGACACTATAAGTATAATGAAAACCTTGATGTTCTGTGAAGGATGTTTTCTTCCTC
>JAUMHF010000025.1:1893500-1909179 GCA_032359275.1 Microctenopoma steveboyesi
AGTGATACTTGCAGCCTGTCCTTTTTCCATTTACGCTCGGCCCGGCGGCACTCACGTCGAACAGCTCGGGTGGTGTCGTTTAACCAGGGCTCTGATTTAGTTCTTGGAAGCCTGGTTTTTAATGGAGCCACGATGTCCAATGTAGTCCGGCAGGTAGAATAAAACCATGAGCTCAGTCCATCAGTCTCTGTACATAAAAAACTCCGGGATTTCATAGTATATAGTAGTTCATAAATTGGTAAAATCCAATTTACGAAGAATGACGCTTTAAGCGGCATCAGACACAGGTTATTCAGTCTGTTTTGGCTCATTGTGGATCTCAGTCTGTTGTCTAACTAGTCCTAGTTTAGAAAATGAATGCTCTCTACTAGCATTTTTTACCGGGAGTGTCATGAATATCCGAAGTGCAATTCTAACATTTGGGAGCACTGACTGCGTCTTTCTACCTCATAAAAGTTGCAGCATTGAACTTCCTGTGACATCCTTGTTTTCTTAAATAAATTCCCTGCATTTTATGCACGAGATCTTGTCTGGAGATTTTGTGTAGAGATGGAATAAATGTTTCTGAATGTCTTTGAAGTACTGATATCTCTGTTTAAGTTCATCAAACAGTTGGTCTAAAATGGGATGAAAACCGATGTTTTAAAGTTGCACGGTCACACTCAGGTTCTAACTGTGTGTTTCCACATAACTCCTCAATGAGCTGAACAAGTTAACAGCATTATATAAATCCAAATCAACAGCTTGCAGAGCGCTGCTTGTCTTACAAAAGAGTGTATTGTTCCACATATTGCACAAAAAGCCAACTTCTGCAGTGACTCTTGAATTCTGGCGTAGTTCTGATGCAGCGCTTTGACTGCTAGTGCGTGTGCTGATCATATTGTGTCTGACAGGCCTTTCAAAGTCTCTATCCTGTCATTGTCATTAGGCTCTAAACCTGCTGTAATTATCTTGCCAACGAGATGTGGGCTTGGAAGTGTCTGGACAAAATAAAATAATTCCTCCATTTCAAAACAGCAGTTAACACGGTGCACGGTGCCCACTCAAACAAAGGGTTGATCTGTTTATTGCGTGCTTGTATGCCACTGTAAACTCAGGACATGTTAGCGGCATTATCGTAACATTGGCCTTTACAGTTACTTATATCAATGCCCATGTCTTCTAAAACATCAAGAACAGGCTGGCACAGTGACTCTCCCGAATGGCTCTGAATAGGCAGAAACGCTTCATGATGCAAACTCACTGATAACCCTTAGCACACCCATGAAGTGTCCATTATCAGGCTGAATTTCACTATGTCCTCTGAAAGATCGCCCTCACTCAGCTAAAAACGTTATCACTGCAACCACCCGTTTCAAAGCCTCAGTCCAATATTCACATTCACTGTGAAACAGTTTTTTTTTGCGCATAACATAAACAACCACGGCCTTCTGATCCTTCATGTTCACGCTGCAGCATTTTTCCAGTCACTATAACTCGCTGGCAATGCAATGCCGACTCATCATCTGCTAGTTGCACCTGCAGCTAAGGGTCTATCAGTGCTGTGGGTCAGCATTTTGTTGCCGACTGGATTGAGGTTCACTAGACTTACTAGACCAATAACCTCTCAATAACCAATAACCCTATTTGCTTTATCAGTTCCTATTGTTTCAGTCGTTGTCCTTTGCGTTTTTGTCATCAGCTTTTTTTTCGATGCCCAGCTGAATGACACAAGCTGTCTCACACGATGGTGTCATGTTACATCAACACAAAATTGACCTTGATCAGGTCACACCTGCCCAATCAGGTTCCCAATTTCTAAAACTTTTCTTATTGGCTGGCCAATGAGCAGTCAGGGAGTGGACATTTTTAAGTTTTATTATAAGTGTCTGGCCTATCATGGGCCCCTGGACACATGGCTAGGCTACAGCCTTGGTCAGCCTGTGCATTAATCCATGCCTGCCTGTAAGGTCTGGCCATTTTAGCATAGGGAAGTATTAGATAGGTATTGGTAACATCAGTAGAAATTCTTATTATTTAGGCCCAAATGCTGATCAGTATTCTTGCCAGCAGTCTGCTGCCTCCAGAAGCCTTGACTTTGTTCAGTTCATCTGTTCAGGAACTTGCTGGAATCACCAGATTGCTGGTCTGGCTCTCTATGTATTATATAATATTGAATACAATTTGTGTTAATGATAAATTTATCTGATTTAATGTGGTCCCTGCGATGACTGCAGGAGCTATGTAGCTGCACTGTTGATGAATCGGGTTAGAATGAATCACCTTGTGCTGTAGAGTGAAGTCAGCAGAGAAGCCAGATTAACATGTGTCACACCCACGACCACATGTGCCAATGTCTGCCAAGATGTAACCAGTAATGGTCATCAGCGGGTCATCGAACAGCCGAATATATTGGGCCAACCTCTACAACAAAGAAATAATGCCTACAAAGACTTTCAACCAGAAATGCTTTTTGAAAGTTACATAAACCTGAACTCAACTTAGTCAGCAAGCATTTAAGTTTAATATTTAGCTGAGTGTTACGTTATGTTCATTGGTACAAACTTTAACTTTATCATGGTTTACATCCATTATAATTATGTCAGTTGTGTACATGATGTATACATTGAACACAGTGTTCTACTGGATGACGTCTTCTTCATTCCAAAACACTTGGTCAGGTGTTTTAAGAATTCAGAGTGTGGGTCAATCTTTTTTTTTATATCGTGACCAAGCATTTAGAAATAAAGAAAACACCTAAAATAGATATTGATTAAATTCCTTATAAACATGTCGTCATTGTAGCTTTTGTAAGAGAAGGACAAATATGTCCCCAGGGTGTAACTCTGCACAAATAAGCTTTAGTTACTTAATGGTGTTAGAGTTGAATTACAATGTGTGAGATGATGCCAAAACACACCTGCAGGTTGTGACTTAGCTAAAACTCGTAGAACCTGACCAACCACTCTAACACAGGATTACTATGCAGCTAACGGAATGACAAGCAGAGCTCCCAAGCAAAAGCTTGAAAACAAGACAATAAAGCTCTAACTATAGTGGACACTTCACTGTGAATACCATTATAATGATTTTCACGTGGCTTGCTATACTTTTTAATCATTGCAATGCTATGTACACCATCCCCAAGACTTTTCAGGACAGGCTCCACCTGTGTTAGATTTAAGACTCTGATGTCCTCTGATTGTCAGGCGTGTACGTTACAAAGCTGACGTGTTAGAAAGCACATGTGTGACCCTTGTAACACACTAGCGCTAGAAGCAGATCCCACCAGGAATCGGTGTTACAATAACTGGCCAGCAAAGAGAAGAGAGAAAGGGAAGTACTCACGGTACTGGAGACTGGAGAAGAGAGGAGGCAGAGATGATTGCTTAAAGCAGGAGCTCGGGACATGGAGAGAACACAATGACTGAACAGAGAGCAGGTGAGTGGACTTCCTGTTTATCTCCTGTCCTAACCAATCCTGACCCTTCCTGGATATCACCTGATCTGCTCACCTGACAGGACCCCCCCCTAGGACCTGCCCCCGAAGATGAATCAGATGCGTCCACCTCAACGACAAAAGGCCTGGGAAGAGGGTGCTGAGTCTTGACGGTGATGCAGGGTCAGAGGCCCCCTCCCTTCTTCCTAACAAAGAAGAAGCCAGCTGCAGCAGGCGAGGAAGGTCATATACATGTGTTCTCCACAACACCCAGAGCATTGATGAACTCCTTGTGGGTCTTATCCACCTCTGGGGTTCTGCCACCAAGGAGCTTTTTAACCACCTCAATGATGGAGTCCACCTTCATGTCCAGGCTCTGCTTAAAAATGGTGCTCATAATGGACAGTCCATAACCAAACACAACTCTGGTTCATATTGAGGGTGGGGCATTCATCCCAATCACACTCTTCCAGGTTGTATTGCCATTGCCCAGGAGAGTATTGAAGTCCCAATATAACAATTAAGTCTCTAGCAGGAACATTCACTACTGCCCCCCCAGAGACCTGAAAAAGGTTTGGTTCCACATCATTTGGCTCATAAATGCAGACAGTAAGGACCCATCCCCCACCTAAAGCCAAAGGGAGGCTCCTCTCGTCCACTGGGTAAACCTCAATGCACAGGCTGCAAGTGGGGGGGCAATAAGCATGCACACACCCCCACCACAACTCCAGAGTATATGAGAGTCCAGCCAGTCTTAAGGTACATCCTTTTTGGTATTGAGATCCCGTTATGTCCACCCGCTGAACAAAGTGACGTCCGAGTTACGTCCATTCCCTACAGGACATCTACAACAAGAGATGTAGGACCAGAGCAGCTCAGATATTTAAGGACTTGTCCCACCCCAGCAATAAACTGTTTCAACTTGTCAATCAGGCAGAAAGTTACACTCCATCTTGGCCAAAAAAAGAGGAGCTTTTATCCTCAGGCTATCCGAGTCCTTAACCAGAACTTGATCACATAGCATCCCTATAAAAAGGACTGTTTACAGCACCTCATCACATCATATTACACTGCTGTGCTATCATGACACTGCATGCATCTTAACATAACATTACATAATATTACATTTTTAATTTGCACAGCATTTCACTGTCTGTGTTGCTGCATGTGTAGAGGTCCTATTATCTTTAGTGGTCAGTGTTTAATCTCTACGTGACAGGCACCTGTCCGCTCTTCACTCCGTTGTTATACATGAGGCTAACGCTTGATGAAGTTTAAATTAACTTTACTGGTAAATATGCTAGTTATTTTTCCATTTTCCATAACTGACCATGCTAACATTGCCATATTACATCACACATGGTGAATCTCAATAATTTCGCCTGTTAATTTGCTATCTATCTGAGCACATTATCAAATTAGCACTATCGTTTAGTAGGTGACTACATCTGTGTGAGTCTGTTGACTCCAGTGATACAACCCAGATGGCTCTTTTCATTTAGATCGTGTTTGGTGACCTTTCTACCAGAGAAGAAAAAAAAATTACAACTTTTTTCAATGCACTGAAGGACTACTGTAGAAAATAAGGTCCCTATTGCACCGCAAAGCACAACCAGACTTTCTGAATTTCCTAAATCATCATTGCATCATTCACCAACAGTCTTAATGCACAAAGATTTTAGAATATGACCATGTCCGGGTGCCTGTTGGTGCAATCATCAGCTCTATTCGAGCAAAGGCAAAGCAACGCCAGACCTTCAAGCTGTCCCTGGAGGAATGCTCTGCGGAGTATGTGGGTCTCCTCCTCCACACTGACGTAAGATGAGTTGGGGTAACATACTGAAGCGCTTTCTTTTATTGCTTGAAAAAGGCTTTTATGGAAACGAGGGAGGAGGATACAATCTGATGCAAAGTGGCTACTTGATCTTTGCTTCCTGACAGATGTAACTGAGAAAATGAACCACCCAGCTGACATTCAGTGACTTTGAGAAACTGGAGCCTCAACACAATTCTCAGCATTTTCTGAGCTAGAATCAACTACAAGAATCTTCACAAGTAGCTGTAAATAAGCCTTTTCTGACATGAATGTCATGAAATCAAAGTTCAGAACAAGACTTACAGATGAACATTTAAATGACAATTTCAGCTATTTTCATTTTGGGAAAAGGACCTTTTATGGTATGGTATGGTAAACCCTAACCCCTAAGGTTTTGTTAATTAGACAAGGGAATGAGACTGTGTCTGCACCACAAGTCAAATGTGTACTAGTTAACTGTGGCAAATTGCAAATATTTGTGCTGTTGTTGTAGACAGCATGGAGAGGAGCTGTGTTCAGGAAGGGGATGATGGGAATAGAACAACACAATAACAAGGAAACACACTTACACACGTGTGAGCACACAGGAAAAATACAATGAATCATAAGGATTTCCTTTTTAGCCTGTCTCCAGAGACAACACACACACACACACAGGGAAACAGACAAAGCAACGTCTAAACAAGGATGCACACGTATAGGGAAGTGTGCTCGGGGAACACTTATTGTTCAACTGTTTGAAGGTATGTGTCTATATGTACTGTATACATGCTCCCGTGTATTTTGTGTATTTATCAACCCTTTGTTTCGGGGGTTGTTGTTTTTAGCTGTAATGATCTAGTCCAAACCAAACAAACACGTTTGTTTGTTTGGTTTGGACGGGTTACAGTTCTGCTAACTATGAACATGACAGCTAAATTCAGAAACTAAAAAAGGATTTCTGTGTAATTGTCGCTGCACAGATGGTAGTTGGTGATTGCATTTATATATTTGTTTCAGCTGGGATATGCACCCGGACCTCTGGTGTCAGAGAGCATCTCTTACCAGCTGTTTGTCACATCCTTGGCCGTTTCTTTGTTCCAGTCCATCACTGGTCATAAAAAATACATTTTAACATTCATGACTTGGGTCAAATCTTCAATTTCTCCTCGTCTCTTTGCATCGCGTAGAGCGGACATCAGCTCTGACACGCACACACACCCAGAAACAAGACAGACATTGACAGAAATATGTTGGGTCAGACACCTGGAAGAAGACCTCAACAAAATGTAAAATGATAATTCCACTCATTATTACACTGGAAGAGAATTCAGATTCAGACCTAATTCTGTCTTGAATCATGACAGACTGAGCACATGGCACTGCCATTGGTCGTTGGTGGAGTCTCTTTAAATTCCTGACAGCTGACAGAGGAGGCAGGAGAAACAAACCAGTATTTTCCTGAGAGGTTCAGTATTTAGCTTCTGAATCAGCTTTTTGCTCCGACTATCTGTAATGAAGGTTACACAAATCAAATCAGGAACCAACAAGCACTTCACACTGTATGTGATCACAGTAGTGCCCACAATCAAAAGCAGCCAGCTTTAGTGGTTGAGGCACTTGATCAGTTTGTCTCATGGACGTCTTCCTATGCAGACATGTGTAATGTGGGAGAGGAGAAGATCCTGGAGCTGACGCAGAATATGCTGCGGGATCTTTTCACAGTTTACCACCTGGCATAGCAATTGCTCAGATTACGCCAGAGGCTGTATGAATAGAGGCCGTTTGAGAGAGGGATGTTTCGGCTTCTTTTTTTCCATTGGATGTAGGCCAGAATGATTGGCAGCTGAGTTTATCCAGCATCCAAAACACCCCAACCTATCATTATTCAAACAAGTTAGTTAACAAGAAGTGGTTTTCAAGATTCGTAGAAACAACTCATTCTAAATATGTCCTTCAACAGATGTGTTTAAGAGCTATTTGGTGTATAAAGACCGACATGCATCTGTTATTTTCATATTACACATATATTTCTATATTTACACCAAGTGGCACTAACAGTCTGAGCATAGTGTGCTGTATCACTTACACATCACAATGAGACAGTTTGTCATTATTTGGACTGAGATTGAGCCACAGAACGGCCACCAAATACTTCATCTGTTCAACCATTCAGCCGGGGAATTTACAGGATTTGATTTATTTGAACTCCAGTGTTGTTTTTTCTTAAACCATTTTCATCAGTTATGTTAACTTAATCACCAAAATACTGTATTAGAATGATTTAAAACTTATGTTGCTCTGCAGCTACACCTACATCATACCTGCATAAGGAGACCACGTCAGGCATCAGCTACAAACTCCCTACGGCGTAGGCGACATATTAATTTTACATACACTGTATGTACAACATGGAGGTCTGTGTTAGCCAATACGACAGCCTGTTGTACATTAAAGACCACATACTACATGCTGTCTGAAGTTAACATGCTAGTTAAACTCCCGAGGAGAACAATGACTATTTCATTAGTCTGATTTTATGATTTTATGTGAAAATAAATTGGTGTTAAACCCTCACTGATTAATACATTTAAAGTTAGAGTAGTGGGTGTTATCACCTGGTTTTGTCCTGCGTTCAAAACCACCTGTAGAGCAGGGCGTTTGGTTCACATGGCCTGGACAGACAAACAGGGAGGCGTCGTGCATGTTTGTGTATTATTCTACTCTTCTAAGTGAGAAAGAATCCTGCAGCGAAACATCAAGCACATCATCTGCTGGCTTGACTGGACTCAAAGAGACTTCCTCTTCCTGTCTGCTGGCTTCAAACAGTATAATCACACAAAGGCAGGTTTCTCAATGAGAGCTTAATAAAGGGTTAGTGCCGGCAGCACACTGAGAGAGAGAGTGAGAGCAGGACAGGAAGTGGCTGGCATATGGGGATGGAAGTCCAAGGGGATTTGTAAGAAAGGGCAGAGTGATGGGGGGGCTCTGACGCATGTTTTGCGCGTGTGTGTGTTAGAGGTCAAAATACCATAACAGAGAGGATGATGTGTGTGTGTGTGTGTGTGTGTGTGTGTGTGTGGCATTTTTATACCCTTTAACCCCTGTGTCCCTCTGTGCCCATCATAATTACAGCAGTACTGTTTAGCATGCAGGCTCAGCTGGTATCCACTCAGCACAAAGACAATAAAGACCGTACAACTTTCTCTCCCTCTCTCTGTGTGCATGTGTGTGTGTGTGTGTGTGTGTGTGTGTGTTGCTCAGTGCGAGACGGAGACCAGAGGAAAGTTGAGTAAAGCTCAGCTGTGACAAAGTTCAGCACCTCCCAGGTTAGAACTACAACCAGTGTAACCTGAAGCAGAGTTAGTTTACTACACAACTGAAGGAACAAACGAATGAACAATAAAACGGTGACTAATGTCTGTTTGGCAGTGGTGGAAACAAGCATCCCGTCACAGCATAGCACACTCTTCACCAGCACAAGAACCATCGAGAGCACAAGCTGTCCAAGCTGACTGAGCGGGTCCTGTGGTCTCTGCATGGTATCTCTGCAGACCACAGCGAACAATAGATTATATAATACGCTATGACCCTTTGTGCTGAACTATTCAACTCATCTTTTCTATCTCCTCCCACACCACCTCAAAAACATTGTTTGCTGTTGTGCTTTAGCTCTCATGAAATAACCATCATGTATTTGGAAGAAAAACAAAGTGACACTCAACGTTATTCATATCTATGATTTCATCGTTGATTACAATTTGTGCATTTCCCACGAGGCTCACTTAGTGTCTTCTTCCTGTGTCTGTCTCCACTAAATACAGTGCAGGGATTTACACTGGAGATCGCACAAAATGATACGCTGTAACCGTGTAATCTGTCTTTTCTTGGCTCTTATTCCTTAGACTGTCAGCGACGTCAAGCAAATGGTTGAATTAACGGTCATAAACACGGCTGTCCGTCCTCATAAAGCGTTTGCATGTGCAAAATGACTCGTTGCTTTCCTGACAACATGTAAACATCATCGTAAATCATAGGACTCAACCTCATGTACAGTGGTTCAGGAATCACACCATGGCGGGATTTTGTTTTTGTAGTTTTTATTAATAATTTGCTAAAACACTGTCTCTCTTTGGCTTATTTCATACTCAACTGCAAACTTAAGTAACAGTACAACAAATCTAAATATGCTACTGATCAAAAAGGTTTAGTCTAGATTTAGGTTTAATCTTATATTATACCACACATTCACTAATCCCCTCTGTTGTAATATCAGTTTACACACAACACACAATTACAACAAGCAAACACGTGATGTCCCAATGAGACCAAAGCTTCAACCTTGGCTTCTGTCTGTCCAGACTCTGGACCTTAACGTCCACATGACCACTGAGCCACAGATGTAGTTCATTTCCTGAAGATCCGTGTTTGTGGTGGCACATGCAGGAGTTAGGACTGCTCCGCTGCACTTTCTTCAAAGACACAATCTTTTCAAGGCTGCAGTCGTCCCTTCTGCTCATGGACCTTCTCTTACCACACTGTTCCTATTCAGTCTCCATTCTGTGAAGAACACTTCTTAAACAGCCAGACCCATGGGTAATGAGTACTGGATAGATAGGAGCAGTGTTTGCGTGTGCTCGTTTGACAGACAGAAGGACAGTATTTATAGCAGCTAAGCCTACACTTAAAGCCTCTGAGAGGCTGCAGGACAGCAAACGGTGGGTAATTGACTCACTAATTGAAAATAACGCTGGCCAAGCTTTGCTCTTCTGCTGCAGGTGAACCGCTTATTTCTGATCTCATACAAAGCGTCCAATATGTGACATGAACGGTCCATACTGATGGTCCATACCTTTTCCTAAATCCAATAACGTAAATCCAGGTAGCAACAAACAGAGCGAGGTGTCAGGTGTGGCGGCGTGTGTTTAAGCCTTTAAGCCTTCTGCCTGATCGATCCTACCGTTATGCATGGGTCAGTAAGACATGCTTTCAACAGGAGACCAGAGAAGAGTAGAATAATACACAACAAAAGCATGTGAAGTTAAGGAAGTGACACTTTTACTCACCCTAAAACGTGTTCATTTAACCTAACCAAATCTTAAAGACGCCAAAAGGGCAAGAGAACAATTTCAACAAACATCTGTCTCCCTTACAACAAATGTCCTTACGGGTTGTACGGGCGGGTTAGAATGTAAGACCCATGGATGAGGTAGATTTAGGGGGGTTATCCCCCGTGTTGCTGCTCCAGTTCTTCAACAGCAGAATCTTTTCCACCAAACCAAGCAGCATAAATGAGCATGAGAGCAGCGTGATCAGAGTGCATGAGTCACGCTTTGGCATTTTCTGTAAACATGAGTCTGGTGTGTTTGTCCCTGTCTTGATTTATCACTCTGAATCATCACCATGATTGTATTTTTATCCCTGCACATTGATTTGTCTTTCTCTCCAGCCAGTGCTGACATGATCTGCTCTGCCGCAAACTCTCTCAGAGAGCTAAAGCAGCTGTAATGCGTACCCTCGCACACCCAGCCATTATCTTACTGTAGTGGAGGCTTGGTGCGGTCTAATCACAGGGGGAAAAAGGGTGACTTCCCCGCTCCAGTCTACACACAGCAGGGAAATGAACTCTAATTTTAGCATGTGTGTCAAGGTTGAAGGTAAGGACAGTCTCTTAGTAGGAACACACACACAGAGCTGTGAAAGATTCAGCATTTCATTTGCTGTAGCTCTAATGTGAGACTGTTCTTACTCAGCTACAGTGACTTTGAACCTCTCAGCCATGTTTTGAGGAGGTTTGACTTCCTGGCCTTCTCCCTCTGCGCCTCCTCTTCTCCTTCCCTCTGCCGTCGCTGTTTTCCTACCCTCACCCCTTTTATCACTGTTCACCTCCTTCCTCCTTCCCTCCCCGTTCCTCTTTCCCTCTCCCCGCTTCCCTGTCGTCTCCTCCCTTTCTTGTTGTTTCCTCTTCCTAATTGCTGTATTAGCTATTCTTGGCGTCTTGCTCTGCTTCTAATTACAACTCCCCCTCATTCTTTGTTTTTGTTTTTTTCCTGCCGTGAAGAACTTGCCAAGAAAATATGAGCTTGCATTAAATCCTCACCCTCTGAGCTTCCCTGCCTGGAGCTGAAAAACCGAAGCCTTTTTTATTGCACATTTATCAACACAGCCTTGATTTATGTCAGTATTGTTCTTTCTGTGGAGCTTCTGGGGATGTCTCACAGGCTGGAACATCAGAATAAATCTATGAGCAGCTTTCACAGACTTTAACTGTGCATGCATGCTGTGCCTTAACACGGGGTATCTGTGTGTCCGCAGAAGCTGGAAAGTAGGTGGAGGCGATAAGGTTACACCAAAGACCCAGTCATACTAGACAGAGGCACAGCACTCACAGTCTGTGAGCGTATGGTGACTGTTCTGAGCAGGAAGAAAAACGCTTTGCGTGGAAAGTGGTGCATCTGGATGTATTTTAACTGCAGTGCCTAACCCTAACCCAGGTGTCCGAACCACAAACAAACCATGTTCTTTGCATGGTGGTAATCCAGGCATGTGACCCAAGTCATGTGATTAGTGAGGGAGAATTTATGTGAACATCATGTGAAGTAACCTTTAAGGCAGACGCTTATTTTTATTCGTGTAGGGTTCCTCTCACCCAAGAGGATGTCACAGGCAACAGCCTGGCCTTCTTGGACTGTACAGTACAAAATGAGGTGGACAGGAGCCTCAGCATCGGAGTGTACAGGAAACCTACACAAAGAAACTGGTCCACCCCAAAGACAAAACACCCAGACACAAACAGAGTAATGTAGTCTATGCGGTTCAATGCAGTGAGGAATGTACAGATCTGTACATAGGAGAAACTAAACAACAGCTCCACAAACGCATGGCTCAACACAGAAGCGCCACCTCATCAGGACAGGACTCAGCAGTTCATCTACACCTGAAAGACAAAAGCCACTCGTTTGAGGACAATGACCTCAGGATCCTAGACCGGGAAGCTGATTGTTTAAACGAGGTGTGAAAGAAGCAGTTTACTGCAAGATTGAAGGACCCTTGTTAAACAGGGGTGGTCTCATGCATAATCTATCACCCACTTACAATGCTGTTATCTCAACAATACCCAGGAAGCTCAAAAGTTACTCACACTCTGGCTCAGGTGGTCACATTAACATACACAGGTGACCACCAATCACCAACCTGAGGGTTCCACAGGGTTTATAAACCTGCTCCTCACACCAGTCAGTCAGACAGAGAAAGCCCTCTGGAATGGAAGGAGAAACGTCGTTAAGAAACCTACAAGTCCAGTTGCTTTGAATAAACCTTTTTGAGATTTCACAGATGGAAGTGCGGCCAAAATCTTTCTTGGAAGCATGTTCGGCCCTTGTAGCTTTCTTCTTCTTCTGTTACTATTACAGCATTGGAAAATGTTGACATATTGACAGTATGTACCATTTGCACAGGCACATGTGAATTCTTGTGTACTGTATATTATCTGGGTATAATAGGTACACACACGAGTCATAAAAAAGTAAATTAAAGTAAACATATTGGCATCATATATAGTAGCTTTGTTTAATTTGAGTTTTCATTGAAAGGTGATTTTATTTGGCTGTACTAAAATGAATGAATAAAGACCATGCTCCATTGTGCTCCACTGCTGTAATGTTTTGTTCTGCTCGTGTTTCCTTTACAGCATTCACAGTATGTTTGACAGGAGCTGCACACACAGCAGAGCAGTCACGCTGCAGGCAGTTACCTCTGTGACATTACGTTACTGTTGCTACTTGCAGAAACATTGCAGGCATAGTACCTCTTTCTGAGGAGGACATCTAATTAGCCCTGATAACAACAGTGAATTCACAGGTTTCCAGGATTAAAGTGACACAGTGTTCACACTTTGCTTTACTAAAGGCATCACTGGTTGAAGCAGAGTGTGAAGAGGTTGGGACGAGCCAACACCTTCAAGTGTGAGGTCATGCTGCGAGGATAGTATGGATCTTCTCCTCTCTTGCTCGTTCACTCTCACTTTAATGCTCACTATTACACGTGAAGGATGTCCATGAAGCATACTACTGTTCCCCGGTGTTCTGACTTTCTGCACAGATCGTATTCTTTCCTCAACAGAGCTCTCTTTGTCCGCACACCTGGAGGAGAAGAAGCAGGAGAGGAAGAGAAATCACAAGTATTGACCATTGGCCCTCAATGCCACACACACACAAGCTCTATTGTTCCAGAGTGAAGTATGTCAGAGTTGCAGGACTGATTATGTTCCAAAATGACCCTCTGTAATCATGTTAATAGTGTCTCTGCAGCTTTTCTTGTGGTTTCACACACATACACTCATACACACACAAAACGACAGTGTGGTGAGGAACGAGTCACAGTCACACACCTGCCTGACCTGAATAGACTCTGTGTTTTAGAACTAGGATGGATGTGTGTGGAGGATGATGCATAGTGTATAAATCTTATTTTACACACGGTGATAGTTCAGTGGAGATGAATATGATAAATATTTGTTACTGTACAGTTGACAATAGTGCTGATGGTGTTTTACCTTTGAGGGAAAATGAACATCACACTATTCAAAGCCCTGTGGTAGCACGAGGGGGGGTATGAGTGGGTGACTTAGAGTATTTAGAGATACATCGCTATCATCAAGGCAACTGCATTTCAGTTTTTTGTTTGGGGTTTAGGACCTTACAGAATAAGTATATAGAAAATGATAAAGAGTCCTGCTTGAGGCAGCCGAGAAATAAACTCCCTTTAACAGAGGAAACCTTCAGCCTTACCAGGCTCAGGGTGGGCGGTCATCTCTTTGCCTGGCATGTGCTACGACAGCTGGTACAGCAGTGGCTTTATAGATGCAAAATGTATGTGCTTGACCGTCTCATCAGCAGTCCACATCTGTCCACTATAGAAATGACATGCATCATGAAGAGGAATCAAACTTCAGGGCCCACACAGTCTGCACCCACCAGGTGTGAGCAAATATTCCAAATCTGCAACACTAAATACCTCTTCCTAGAACCTGCCTCCAATACACAGAATATATTAACCAGTTACTTAATTACAGTGTACACTCAAAATCCTACAAACTGGACAGATCCATTACTTCAATGGCGGCAGCTAAAACATTTGGACATCTTTGATTCCAAACCTAATATATCTATGTGATGTTATCTATCATATAGAGCTCTACCTATTCAGCTTTTATGTGTAGAGATCTGAGGCGAAAGAGATTCCAAGTGCAATGGCCAGAGTCAACAAGTGGGTTTAGCAAATGAAAGAAGACTGTCAGACACCTATGATCACATCATGATCTGCAATGCATCCACTGCTGCTGGGGCCACAAACAGAAAGTAACATACAGCTAACAGTCATTAACAGGTGACAACTTGTACAAATCACACAAATCCTCAGTCGAACAGAATGTACGTGATCTCATGAAAAAGTCCATAGTTATGTGTCCCTCAACTGTGTCCCTTCAACCCTTTAAACCACGAGGCCTGACATGAGGTAAAAGGGGAAATTTGGGCGAGTGGCTTCAGATATTTGATATCTACAATATGTTCTGTAGTAAGATGTATTATATCATCTTCAGTGTTTCTTCTTCAGTATTCATGGCTTCATATCATATTACATAAGCTGAAGGCCAAACACAGACCTGCTTGTTCGTTCAAAGCACACAGGGGCTTTGTTCTTGTGGAAGACAGGATACACAAAGCCCAAAGTGTGTGGTGCGTGTGTGTGTGTGTGTGTGTGTGTGTGTGTGTGCTCACACCTGTTTAAGTTGCAACTCATCGTCAGTAGCAATCATGTTTTGGAGGAACTGGATGGATTGTCATGAATGTTTTTCAGCATTCATGGCTCTCACTTCATCCAGCCCCATTACTGAATCACAATTCCACAGTGTGAACTTTTATCAGTGTCTTTGGAGATTCTGCTGCACTACACAGTAAACCCTCATCCCAACATTTGGCAGATCCACAGAAAACTGTTTCATTCTGACAAACAAACCGTGAGAAGTATAACCCACAAATGCACAGCTGAGTGGAAGGACACAGTTTTTATCATTCTACTTTGAGAAAAGGAAGCTACATGTTTAATTCGCTTTATGATGCAGACCTGTGATGTTCTGACAAACACAGTGCAGACTCTGTGTGTGGGAGCCAATCATAGATCTTGGTGCTAGATGAAAATCAACACAGTTCCTCTGGGAACCTGTGTAGAAGATGTTGAACCAATCCAACAACTAACCCCCCGCCCCGGGGTCACGAATGTAAGTCTGTGTTAGAAGGAATTTCTTTAGCTAATTTTAAATATAATACATTATTATTGAGATATACTGTATATCCTACATTGTTACATCTTTTTGCATCATCTTCACACTCCATCCATCCATCCATCCATTATCTTCCGCTTGGTCCGGGGTCGGGTCGCGGGGGCAGTAGCCTAAGTAGGGAAAC
>JAUMHF010000025.1:1913715-1941007 GCA_032359275.1 Microctenopoma steveboyesi
AGCAAACGAGTAAACAAGCGTGCAATATAACTTTTAGATTCAACCAATATGTGTCTAACAGACAGGAGATTTAAGAAACTCTGAATCTAGAAATGAACTTAAACGTAAATCAAACCCAACAGACAGGACAGGAGTGGAAGCAGCAAACAATCCGAGCAGCAAACAATCGATACAGGAACCGGAAGCTGTGTTGTTTCCATCCTCAAGGTGTGACTACGCCAATGTGTCACTCGTCTCCACTCTCTCATTTTCAAGACTCTGCGCTGAGACAACCAGTAGTTACAGGTTGAAATATGACAATCACAAAGCACAAAGGAGTCTTTGTAAAGCATAATCAGTTTTTTGTTCTCAACAAGCTGTTACTTTTAACTGTGTGTGTGTAAATGTATTCTTCTGAATTTCTTGTTGAGTTGTAAAGTCATTATGAATGTTATGGGTGTGATTTCAGGTAACCTGGGGATCCTGTCACGCCTCTCACTATACGGGGGGAGGAGGTAGACGTTGTGTCTGTGAGTATTAGTACCTGGGAGTGTACTTAGATAGTAAACTTTTTTTATACAAAACGCTGTATAAAAAAGGCTCAGAGTTGTCTTTATTTTTTGAAGAGGCTCAGGTCTTTTAATGTCTGCAGCACCATGCTGCAGATGTTCTATGAGTCTGTGGTGTCCAGCGTGATCTTCTTTGCTGTGGTTTGCTGGAGCAGCAGCTTGAAGGTAGCTGACACTAACAGGCTGGACAAACTAATCAGGAGGGCTGGTTCTGTTCTTGGGGTGGAGCTGGACCCTCTACTACTTGTAGCTGAGAGGAGGACGCTCTCCAAACTCCTCTCAATCCTGGACAATCCCCCCTACCCCCTACACAGTGCCCTGGCTGGACAGAGGAGCACGTTCAGTCAGAGACTCATCAGTATCACGTGCTCCACTGAACACCACAGGAAATCATTTCTTCCTGTGGCCATCAAACTCTTTAATTCCTCCATACCTTCGTCTGTAAAGGGGAGAACAGCAACTCTAGAGATTGGTGTTATCATGTTTTTGTTCTTATATATTTGTGGTTTTGAATTTAAATTCATTCATGCAAATTACAGGTGCAGATCTTTTAATCTTTCTTTTATTAATCCCAAGGAATTAATAAAGTGTTTTGAATCTTGAATCTTGAACAGCGTATTTTTTCTAAAGCAGAACTAGTTCTCTGCATATCCTCATCCAAAGAATGACTCTAGTTCACGAGAATTCTGTAACTAACTGTACTTGAGTAAGTAAAAGTACAAGTACATGTCAATGTTTATATTAACAGAACATTTACTCAGCATGTAGTAAATGCTGTTAATGTTAATATTAGATGATGAAAGAAGAGAATAAAATGTTAACCAAACATCAGATGCGAAACTGTTATCCAGGCTAATCGTGATAGCAGTGTGCTTCTTTAGTTTGGATGGACGGGGAGTTTTCCTTTTATCACGTCATTGGCTGTCACTATTTCTTCCTGTAGTGATACGCAGCCCAATCACGAATGATTGATTAGCTTCCTCAATTCTGTGGCTGTCACCTAAACGAAGAGCGGCTGAGAAAACCCCTCATATCATTTCATTGGCTTTTTTTATTGAGTAACAAAATCTGAAGTAAAAGCAAAAGTTGACAAAATAAAAGAACTCAAAAGGTACTAACTTTGCCTTTCTAGAACTAAGAACTCCTTGCGTCATAGACTATCGTTGGCTGTGATATCAACTAAAGCTTTCTTGTAAAAATAAAAATCAGCGTGACAGATATTAGGTTCGATTAACTGCAGTGTGACTGGTACCAGTATAGTTGATGTGTGGGTAACATCTTAAAAGCACGAGCCCCGTTCTAGCACCTGTTGTTTGAGAAAATATTATGCAGCATGTTTGTCGTGTGTAGTAATTTTTTATACGTGTTTGCTTATAATTTATCTAGGGTCTCACAAATGTAAGCTCTGTTTGTGCATGAGGGCAGCTTCTTCTTCAAGTTCCATCTTATTGTGGAGAGGTCATGAACAGGTGTTACTTGCCTTCTAACCAATCAGAGAATTTCAATGACATTTCTTCCTGATTAGTTGGTTTTGGCACATTCTTCATTATTGTGATGTCAGAGTGTAGCAGAGTGTAGCAGAGTGTAGCAGAGGCAGGGAGGGAGGGTTCTGCATACACGCTGTCTCAGCTCTGTTTGTTTGTGTGTTTGTTTGGATAATCTAAACAGAGGCCTGTGTTTTTCTTGCCAGACATTTTGAACTCACTGCAGCATTTCACAAACCTCCTGTGTTTGTGCAGCATCGTCTGTTTTTTCACCCTTTCCTATCTGTCCTTTGTTGTGTTACAGAGTCAAGGGAGTCAGCTCCTGTTTTGACTAGGACACATCGTGTTTGTGGACACTTGGAACCTGATTCTAAATTTGACACAAAGTACATTGTGCTGGGACAAACACAAGTAAAAAAACGTGGGCTTCTGTAGCACTGTGCAGTTTGATCATCAGTGAGGACAAAAAGCTAGAAGGAATTTCCAACACTATACCGCCACCTCATCGTTCTCTCTCTCTCCTCCTGCACATGTTGGGAACCTCCTGCTGAGGCTGCAATTGCTGAAGGAGAATAAATTAGGTAGGGGGTGGGAGGGCGCCGCTCTGGAGTGTAACACAAAACACAAACAAACTTCCAGCTGTGCAAAAATCATCCTCCTCGTAGAGAAAGCATTTATCTTTAGCGTCGCCTCTGCTCTTCTCCACACAATGCAGGAACGCAGGTCGAGTGTTTATTAGCAGGCTCATTAAATGTCTGGACTGTAGCTGCTTCAGCAACAGAAGAACGAGACAAAAACCAGAGGGCAGCAGAGGAGAAAAGGAGGTGTTACCTCCCAGTGGGGGGCCATAAAACTGTGGCATCAGGGTCCCTCACTTTACGACCTGTGGGATTTAAAGGACTTAGTGGGGACAGGCCAGTGGACACGTCTGTCACAGGAGAAGGATTAACGTGATGTTTTTGTTGTTTCAAGGCGAGGCGGTGTGTTCCTGTGTAATTTAGGGTTTTATAAGAGGTCGCTAGGAGCATTGGGAGAGGATGAAGCCAGCCAGCGAGCCTTTTGTCTGCTGCACTGTTACTTCCTGAGAAGATGGGACGAGTCATTGCAGCAGTGGACAGATGTGGTGGATCTGTTAATAGCATTCAGTGACCATCGGTCTGCGTTAACACTTTGCTGTCATGTTAAGGGAGCCATCTTTTCGTGAATGGCGTATGTAACACTGTCTGGTGTCTTGGCGTGTCATCCAGACACGTGTGATATTTGTATTTGTGCCATAGATGCAATATTGGACAGTAAAGCCGGGAACATGACATTTTCATTTAGTCATTTGGCAGAGTGTCATTACCCAGAGTGTGGCACAGCCGAGGATTATAGTCTTCCTGTGCCACAAAGCAGTCCACTGACACACTTATACATATATTCTATGATCCAGTTTTCTTACTGCAGTATGAGAGTGTCAACAGATCTTTTATTTGATGTTAAGTCTTTGTGATAAGCGCACACTGTCTGTATCTTCGTTTGCCATGAAACACTGTGATAGTGTCCGACAGTGACACTTATTATTAGTAATATTACTGCATGGAAACTCTGACACACAACTGCTTTGACAGTGCTACTGGGGAATTTCTGTGAATAAATAAACCCGTATTTGCACAAGCAGACAAATATAGAACAGGTGAAAATGAACACATTGCGTCACCACTGTGAGACAACATTGTTTTCTGTTAGTGCATTACCCAGAACTTATTGGAAATACATATTTGAACAGTCTGACTTATGGCTTTTCAGTGCAGAAACAATTTAATTAGCTTAGAGGGTGCAAGCCGGGATTCTCTCTACCCCCACAGTGTCTCTCGGGACCCCAAATCCCCTCCGTCCCCTCCCCCTGTCACATAACCAGCAGTTTGAGCCCAGCTTTACAAATGGAGCAAGAATCTGAATACAGAAGAAGAATACATTTTAGGTGTTGAATGTGAATTTAGATGCTACAGTTGTAATTGAAGCATCTGTAAATGCGTCAGAAAACACACAGCTACCTCCTTCTGTGCATGGGAGAGCTGGTTTGGAGCTTAGTGTAAAATAAATCTCTCAGCAGGAAACCCTATCAAACAATGCTCTGTAATGGGAACAGGTTTGTCACTCTATTAACCAACACCAGGTGATGTGTAGTGTCTAGTGTTGTGCGATACTGTTTTCTTCTGTTACTTTGGTTAAAGATGAGATAATATTAAATGTCCACGCACAGACTCTTAAGGTTAAGAGTAAGGTAGGTTCCTCCAGGAAATTCAGTTTCCAGCAGCAAAACACCCACTTCCAGATTCTATTCCAGATAGAATATACAGTCAAATCTAAATATAAAGGGGAAAAACCACTAAAATATGAAACTATATCAGTATATGATAGATTTAAACAGGTCAAGGCTTTTGTTTACCTGTGAGCTTTTACTTGTTAGGTGTTTCTATTCGTTTGATAACCCCCGTGAGATTTCACTGAGATAGCACTGATACTAAAGTATGTTGGACCGGAAGAGCTGATGTTCAACATAAATACGTGGTGAGTCGCAAAGAAAAGAGGAAGGAGAAGCAGAATGTGTGTTAATGAAATGTAAGAAGATAAAAGAATGTGCATCAAACACAACCCATCTTCTTTGTTGTGTTGCTCTGCAGATACCAGGCTGGCAGCCTTTGATCTCCAACAAATCAACGGACGGACGGACGGACAGACAGACAGACAGACAGACAGACAGACAGATAGATAGATAGATAGATAGATAGATGGATAGATGGATAGATGGATAGATAGATAGATAGATAGATAGATAGATAGATAGATAGATAGATAGATAGATAGATAGATAGATAGATAGATAGATTAGACTTTTTGGTCCACACAGAAGCGATGTAACGCATTGCAACGGTTGGTCCAGGTCACCAACAGAAGTCAGCGTGGTGAGCATGATGAGTGTGTGTTGTGTTGAAATACGATCCAAGAGGTTCTGTTTATGTACCAGATTAAGGGATTCGGAGGTGCCAAAATACTGCACAGGGGTTTGTCCTCCCACCTAAATACATTTACATAGATCAAACAACCATCATCATTACAATAATAAACACAAATGCATACATCTACTGACACTTCCCTATCGCCCAGATTTTTAGTTGTGTGATTATGTGTCAGCTGACTTCCTCCGTTGTCCTTGTCATAATTACCACTGTAAGAATACATTATTTGAGTTGGTAGCAGGTAAAAGAAGGATGAGGATGAAAACCATGGGGGGCTTCACGGTGTATGGTTCAGTCTTTTGGGTTGTTCGTCTCAGTGGGTAGGACAGATTTACAGAACATGTCCCATAGCAGCAAAGACTTTTATATTAAGATAGTAACTCGGTGTGATCACAACAGAACGACACCACTCACTCGACGTTAGCAGTTAAACATGTGGCTTAAGAAAAAGCTAACTAAAACAACTTTGGGTAAATACCTTCTCTTTAGACAAAGTCAGAGTCATGATGAAAGGCCCAGTACTACAGTGATCCAGAGAAGGAGAGGGATGGAGCTGTTCCAACATAAAGAGCAGCCATGCTACATTTCTGTAATACCACGGTCACACTCCCTCCACTGCTGCTGCTCAGCATCATCATTCTCTCAGAACAGGTCCAGCCTGCAGGGTGAGCTATGTTGAGCTATGTTAGCCTAAATATTAGAAGGTCATAGCCTAGTTCCCAGAATAACAACCAAACTAAGTGTGTCTGAACATCCTCACTCTGCAGCTGTGTGGCCTGGTTCTCAAAACAAGTGTGAGGGACGCTGTACATGGACATTTGGGAACACAACTACGTTAATGATTTTTCAGTTTAAAGTCACGCTCTGGGATGGGTGTGTTCATCTCATCCACCCAAGTACAGGGCGGTGATGGTGGCTCTCTGAAGCTCACCTGCTCTGTCTGTTAAACCTGTTCCCTGCTCGTACCAAGCAAATAAATTCTGGGCCTTGTGTGAGCCCAGGGGACCTGGAGAGGGCGGGGCGGGGAGGTTACTGTGGCCCAGGGCCAGGAGCAGTATTTACCAATCATGGGGTCCAATTCTTGTCATACCCGTGTCCTTTGACTACCAATACGATAGAAAAATACTTTAGACTAATTGCCATTTTAGTGTCAGTTTGCAAAAGTAGTTCAACTGCTACATGTCATAGTGGTATTTTGCGCAGTGAATTTTAGATGCTATCAGGATAGGAGGAATTGCAAACCCAAGGAAACTGCACTTTTGCAAGTCAGTTTTCAGCTGCACTCTAACCACTTATCACCACTTGCACTGCTTTAAGAGATTAAACTAACGTGAAAATACAAGGTCTGTGTTTTTAGTTATTTATTATTTATAAGTAAATTTCACTCCTTCTCTCCTTCAGCTGAGAACATTAAGTAAAGACAAGCAAAGTAAGCAGCTCATTCTGTCTCAGATGTCTCTTTAAACACAGTAACAGTCTGCAGGCACTACTGCATCCAGAGATCTAACAAAGTCCACCAGCACCATGGAAATACCAGGATTTTCTGAGGGCTCACTTTCACCATGACCATACAACAAGAGCTCAAACACACCACAGAATATAATCAGCAGTCTTCATTATATCATCGCATTATGAGCAGATGGCCGCCCACCCTGAGTCTGGTTCTGTTGGAGGTTTCTTCCTCTTAAAGGGAGTTTTTCCTCTCCACTGTTGCTCAAGTGGGACTGTTGGGTTTTCTCTGTATATATCGATATATTGCTTAAGGTCTTAAACCTCACACTGTAAAGTGCCTTGAGATAACTTCTGTTGTAAAATGGCGCTATATGAATAAAGTTGAATTGAATTGAATTATAGTCTATTCACATTGCTTATACTTAGCACGTAGCTGTTAGCATTCATCATTTAGCTGCTAGTCTGATGTATGTAATGTATGCAATTTCTTGGGGGTGCGATTGTTTTGATGCACATGCAAGTGCAATTACTGTGTTCTTACCAGAAATAACTTATTGTAGGAAGGAAGAAAACAAAACCTGAGTTTGAAAGACACCAACGAACTTAAGTTTATGCATTAGTCCAGATGAACATTTGAGCAAGATGCGATAAAAGCTGTTGTCCAGGTGTTTTTGAATTAAGACACAGAGATGGTACATTGGTGAGGTCATGGTGACTTTGACCTCTCGTTGCCAAAATCTAACAATGTCAGGTACAAGTGGACATTTGTGCCAGTTTTGAAGATGTTCATTTAAGGCTTTCCTATGATATTGTATTTACAAGAATAGAGGTCACAGTAATCTTGACCTTTTGCTATCAAATTATTTCCAAAAGTTTTACATTTAAAAGAGTAAAAATAAATGGAATGTTCACCAAGTTCAAATCAGTTTATTAGTCCAGTTGAACGTTTGTGGCAAATTTAAAGAGGTTTTGTCTGGGACATAGAGAAAACAGTCTATAAATTGCATTCAGAAAAGCAAGAAGGCTGTATGGACTGATGGATGGCCAGACAATGCAATAACATTATGCCTCCAGCCAAGGCTAGGAGAGAGGATTAAGTGACCTCAGTGGATCATCCTGTGCAACACAAAGACGTCTCAGTCACAGTTTTCTACTTGTAGCTTTAGAACAGAGCTCATAGAACAACACTTTTGAAAAGGGTTTGTTTTGACCTTTATCTGGATTTCTTATCCTAATGAGACAAACACTGACACACACACTTACTGTATCCATGCTCTGGTTTTATATGTGTGGTGAATTATCATCCCCGCAAGGCTGGAACATTTGTTTTGTTCTGCTCAGTCAGTTTGACTCATGTTTTCCCCAAAAAACAGACCTGCTGTCCTTACCACCATGTCTCAAAAATACACACACACACATGTAGAATGAAACACAAAGTCCTGCTCACAGATGCCACGTACACTCTCACTATGATGACTTGTCAGTGGGAGGTATTTTTCAGAAACCTTTTCAAATGCATGCTCGCACCCACACATGGACTCGTGTCTCATTGACAAAATGCACTGCAGCCATCACTACAAAAATGTCCCCTCAATCTGGTTCGCATAACATGTAGTCATATAATCACACAGATGAAACATGAAATCATCAGAAAAACAAATCATCAGCCAGTCTGGTAGAACAATTTTGTGCACACACACTACACACACACACACACACACTTCATCATATTAAAGTTGACTTTTAATTCTCAGCAGTTTTTTTCATTACATCATCACCCAGAGGCCTCAACAGCTGTTTCCCACATGAGAAGCACAGACAGTGTGTGTGCGTGTGTGCGTCTGAGCCTGTGTGAGGGTATTTTTCCAGGCAGCTGGTAAACAGAGATGAGGCACTTTGGTTTGGCTTTACCGCTTACAGGAATACTTTAGTGTAGGCTCCTCCACTCGCGGCGCTCTGGTTGGAGTTATTGTGAAGGGCCTCCCCTCCAAGGCTGACAAAGGAGTAGCTACTGATAAGTGAGGAGTCAGCATCAACAACAGGCTGCCCACGTATCTGTGTGTAGTCATGTTTTCAGCTTACACACAATTTTAGGAACTACTAAAAACTACTGGTTTTGCAATGGTCTCTATAGCTGGTGTTTTCTACTGTTGTAATGTTGTGCCAGATTCTGACAGTCTATCAGACTGGTCACAGCTGATCCATCAAATCAGCAGCAGGAGAAGCAGCAGGAGTGATGATAGGACAGAATGTAGCTTAAAACAGACATAATTCCCAATCACTAAATGTGTGTAGTGTTTCGTTATCTATTGTATAATGACTGAAAGATATACTTTACTTTACTTTGCTTGGCAGACGCTTTTATCCAAAGCGACTTACAGGGAGCTAGCGCTGGGTGTCTGGCTCAGGGACACACCTGGTAGGGGATGGATTAGGAGTCAGACGGAGTTCGAACCCACAACCTACTGCATCCCAGTCTGACGCTTAACCCATTGAGCTTAACTAATTTGTGAGGCATGTTTATAATGTTTTGTTAGTTTCTGAATATTTTCCAAACAAAACGTGTCATTTTCCATCTTCTGTCATCTTCCTTTTCAGGCCGGGTTCACTCCTCTGAAGATGTGAAGTCACAGTGGACTGAAGGGTTTAAGCAGGTGAGGAAAACTGTAATGCTGTCATGCTACGTGCCAAGAAAGTGCTGTAACTGCTAAATTGTGCATTTAGTATTTAAGAAAGTGCAGACATTTCTACACAATGTCTGAACCTTTGAGTCACAACAGCCTCAGCATTGGCCTACTTTGCAGCCAAATCGAACAATACTTCACTTGCATGTGTTGTCGTGCAAAAACAAAACTGACTGAAGCTGATGTTGTTCCGCTTCTCTTTCTCTTCATTAATCTGTTTTAACTTAGCACAGGAACAAGAACTATCTGTTTAGTTCTACCTAATTGTGAGTTCTTTCATTGTTCTTGCTCCCGGAAATGGAAATGTGCACGTATGTGAAGGAGAGGTGATGTTTAGTTATGTGCTAAAGCTGATTTTGAGCATGCTTCCTTAAAGCTCAGATGAGTTTGGTGGAAGATCTTTTCCTGCAGGAAGGCAGCTCCCCAGTTTCAAGCACAAATGTTCCTGTCTTTCAAACAACACTCCCTCTATCCTGTCGGTCATCATATCAGTGACACAATGACAGTGAAGAAGTAGAAGTTCTTCCTGGCCGAGAGCTGATTCTTTGGCTGTATGAACTATACATACTAACGAAGTATTAAATCAGAACCAGCCTTAGAACTCACTAGGTAAAATAGGGCATATCTGGGCTGTGGTGCTCACCATGGCAGCGTTCCAGGCCCCCTGTTGTTCTCTGTTTACAATATATGCATCAACCATCCAACTATCCATAGACAGGCTCTTCTAGCTGTTACTCAGTCAAAAAGGCCTCACTCTGAAAGTCTCAAACAAAATGCCTCTAATATTTAAAATTCTGTTAAACAAACTAGAAATGATTCTTCACTGTCACAGGGAGCGCTGGGTCAAAGCAGAACAGATTCAGGAGCTTCTCTCTCTTCTGCCTGACTGAACTGAAAGGAGTCTCCCTCTGTCTCTCTACACTGGCACTCCTCTCAGCTGTTAGGTAATCATCACATGCCTGTGTGTTTTACTCTGAAGGGCAAGTAGATGAGAGCAAGCGAGTACACTTGATCTCTTCGAATCAGTTGATAAAACCAGAGATGTTTCAGTCTGCACGACGTTGTTTCACTGCTGTGAATCACACATGTCCAGCAGAAGAAATCCTGGACCCCATTTTTCTTTTTGTGTTATATTCATTCACACACACACACACACACACACACACACACACACACACACACATTGGTCTCTCAACATGTCTAGGCAATATTCATTTAATAGGCTATTGTCATGGTGATGTTTATGTAGTTCAGATGGGAACTACTCACGAGGATGTCAACAGAAAGAGCATTTTTACACACTATCCTGTGCTTCAAACACACACACACACACACACAAACACAAGTTTTTGGATTCAGTAGGAAAGAGCTAAAAATGAAACCATGCGTTGAAACTTTGAATCTATATAAGCTGTCTGGTGGCAGAAATGAAGAGCAGCTGACTGATCTCGGCCAGTTTGCAGCCATTTCTGTTAAAATAATTTCACTCATTTCATGCTGTTGTGCAACTGTTCCTCTTTGTAGTCAAACCTGCTGCTTCCCAAAACATGTCCAACATCAGGATGGAGCTTTTTAGACATCACTTCTCTGACTCTTCTTAGCAACATATAGCTGTTGCCCAGATGAGAGCACACGTCAGAAGCATTTGGACATTTGTGATCTCATGTACATACGCACACATTCAACACACTTTACACTGTACTGTGCAATTGGGCCAGTGTTTGTATAGAGCACAGTGGTACTTCTTTATGTCTTTATCTTATCACAAATATAAATGTCCTTCCACACCAAAAAAAAACTCAAGAACACACACACACATATCTGTTATGCTCAGCTGCCGAGAACACATTCACTGGAATCCAACTATGCTTGAAAGTATCCAACATTTTTTCTGCACGTACGTTTGTTACCATAATTAGTTAGAGACAGTGGGTACTAGAAGTTATTTGCAGGGAGAATTATAGAAGCTGCTTATGTGCAGCCCCGTCTCATGTGGTCTTACTGTAACGTGAGCGTTTTCCTTTTTAACACAGATTTCTAACCGCTGGACAGAATTACGAAGACATTTACTGATGAACAGAGGAGCTGGTGATGACAGTGTTTTAAATGAGTGGACTGATGCGTGTCAGAGGGCGAAAGCAGAAGCAGAAATCCACCGTGTTCCATTTTAAATCCACCATCTGCTGTGTGTTTTGCACGTGTTAAGAAGGAAGCATCACGTACGCACGCACTCACACATGAAGCCTGCTGCAGGAGTTTATGCTGCTGCTACTTCTGCTTTTTCTCTCACATCTCTCAGGTCCTGCTTTGCTACATGAGACTGTTGGAAATGACATGTGTGACATTGTGTATGTGATTATCTTTTTTAACCACACTTCTCCTTAGGCTTATTTGCTTGAACCTGAAGAGAGTCACCAAAATACCTAAAGGACTGCCCTGGGTCTTCTTCATTTGGACCATTTGCTGCCTGGTGTCATGAATGCTTTTGTGCGGACACTAGTGTTTGTGATATTTCCCTCCTGGCTCAGTGTCCATATAAGCCATTTATGGTTCATCTCAGTAGTTCTTTCCAACCTGGATCTCTGGTTCTTGTTGAAGTTGAGGGTTTGCAGATTGAGGTGGGGCCTGCACATTTTTTGCTCATGAAGTCTTCTCCAGATGGTGGCTTTTGATACCTTATGGCTGATGGCTGTTCTCCCAGCTCTCACGATGCTCGATCAGATGTCATTGTTACTCAGTAGAGTTGGTACACAAATGATTGCATTGCTTTCATGCAGTGAATCCGATTAATTTTCCCTGTTTTCTCATCATGACTTGTTTTTCTTCCACAGACAGCTCTCCTGCCTTCACAGCAAATGCCGTCCTCACAGTCAACATAACCAAAGACTATCTGGATGAATGAATGTTTTGGAGGGAACTGTATCTGAGACCAGGCTTTGTGGTTGTTTCTCTTCTGGGACCCTCACATCATTCATGATGAGATGCAGATTCTCATTTCAGCACTCAGCAAAGCTGTGATACACAGTGTACGACACAGTGGCCTCATAGCTTCACACTACATACAAAAACTATAAAATATTTTTGGTTCTTGGTATTAATAAATTGCTTAGTGTAATAAACCATGTGCATCATCCCGTTTAGTTGCCAGCTAATAACCACAAGTTGACAGAAATCAACAGAAATAATAATGAATACTTTATTGATCACTTTGGGGAAATTGTTGTTTGAACAGCTGCTAGACCCGTGTCTGTGCTACTACAGGGTATCGGTGTCTTGTCCAAGGACACCTCGACATGTAACCCGGTGGGACTGGGAATCGAACTCGCGACTGCTCTACCCACTGAGCTATCATGCCGCCCAAAGAGTCCTATTATGGGTTTTTACATAGCATAGTGATAAGAAATTATAACAGAATATACAGACACTGGAGTTTGTGAGCAGCATGTGAGAAAATGAATCAGTGAATTGATTCATTAATTGTGCAGGACACAAACCTTTTCCTGTGCTGCAGCTGGGTTTTTCAAGTCGTGTCATGTCATTAAGGGAGACTTTTGTAACACTGTTAACACATATAGGTTATGACCAATATAAATATACTCCTGATCCTGTTCTTGAAGATCCTGTTTTTAACACCTTAAAACCAGCATGTGGCTGACAGATGGGTGTGGAGCTGCAGGGGTGGAATGCTGGAGCAACCCTTTTGATGTCAGTCCAGCTCCTGTGTTCTTGTTGTGACGCGCTGGCTGTGTACACCTAGAGAAATGAATAGAAGACGGATGATAAAACATTAGGAGTGGTAAATGTTTAATGTTCCTGACTTATTGGGATGAAGTTTTTTTCTGTCTCAGGTACATGTGCTGTGCTGTGAGTCATAGCAACACATCATTAACTTCACCTGGGCAACAGAGAATCTTCATCAACATTCACAGTGATAGAGGGTTTTTCCAGTGTAATGAATAAATGATGCAGCTCAGAGTTTTCTGTTATGTGTATCATCTTCATTCTGCAGAACTCAATAGTGTCATGCAAATACAACACATCTAATACATAAAAACATCAGCACCTCTGTCCAAAAAGGTCGCCTCACCTACATGATAACCAACGAAACTGACCAGTAAATCCCTTTTATTAACTATTAATTATATTTGTAAACCACTGGATGACTGTGAATGTTCTGGCGAGCTAGGTAACATATCTTACAATTGAATATGGCAACGTTGCCTGTTAGTTGCCTAATACACAATCTGAAGTCACACTACAAGGAAAAAAAATCTCACCAATGTTTGACTCAGCAGTGGAGGTGGTCTGGAGGTTGGCACTGTGGCCTCACAGTTAGAAGGACATGGTTTTGAATCTGTGGGGCGTTTACATGTTCTGCTTGAGCTTTGTCTTTTTCCTACAATCCAAAGACATGTAATGAGGTGTGAATGATTGTCTGTCCATCAAATATTTTTACATTGTTTCATGTTACACTAATCAGTTTTGTTAAATCCAAAATATGCCAGCGACAGCCTTGCAAGAGTGGACCATGTGCAGCTGAAAATAGAACGAGAAAACAAAGCCCTGATACCAACGCATGGGTAATAACTTTGAGAGATAATCAGCTATGGAAGCTCACTGTAGGTGTGTGGTATGACCGGTAGCCTGAAGCATGTCAGAGTGGCACATAGTTGAAATCCTTGACATGCTTCACATACTGAAAACTAGCCAGGTCATTCTTTAACTGCACACTAAGTCAAACCTGAGACAGAGGAGGATTCCCTCACGTGTTTGTAGCTCAACACTGATAACCTCTTCCATTGTAGAAAGGTCTATTTCTATCTCGCCACTGTTTCATCGATGTTTATGCAGAAGTTTTCTATGACCCCAAAATCTGTTTATGCCAAAAGATATTACTGAAGAAATGATCAAATAAATCCCTATGTGCATTTATTGTTATGCAAATGGATAGAAGGTCACATATCACAGTGCTGTGAAAACAGGCAAGAAGTGACTGGAACGCCAAGTCAAATATCCTAGATACTGCTGGCCTCACCTCAGACATAAATATCATATCTCCACCATCCTAAATGGCAGAAAAGTGGTGAGGTGAAAACCACTACCAAGACACAATACAGAGAGATGATCCTCAAGGTTCTAAGGACTGATAGAGTAAACTATTGAAGCGTTTGGGAGACAGGGGTCCTTTTACGTCTGCCACAAACCAAACACAGAACTGTACAGAATAAACATCACAACTATAGTCAAGTATAGAGGTGGTAGTGTAACGTTGTGGGGATGCTTCGTACCCGTCGGAGTCAAGCACGAGGATCATAGTAGGAAAGCAATGATGAAATTCAATATGCTGGACTTTGGGTTAGGTTTGACCACCACACTGTTAGAAAGAAATATGTGGCCCAGTCCGTATTCTAAGAGCAGCAAGACAACGATCCAAAGCAAGAGAAATCAACTTTCGGATGTATGGCTCAGAAGGAAATTACAGACTTGCACTGGCTTAGTCAAAGCCAACCACAAACTGAACAGTTTAGTATGAGATACACACAAAAAGAGAATACGTTTACAGAACCACAGTGGGGTTTTATTTTCTGATAAAATATTTTCTCTGCTGAGCAGGGTCTATTAAAACGAATAGTAGTTTAAAGTACCTTTGATGATATGTTGTCTGGTCTGACAGAGACACGAACCAACAGTCCCTTCTGTGTGTAAATAAGTCTAGAGGACATCACAGAGTTGGGGGAGGGGGGGGGACCCTTCTGGGTCTTACATGGTCAGCAGTCCACATGTCAGGTAAACAACCTGCTATGTTATGAAAAGCACGTGTCAGGTTTTATGCTAAGCAGTGTTGGAGGTGATTTCTCTGAACCGTGCAGCTGATATAATGCACTTCTGAGACCAGAACCCTGAGAAAGCTGCCTTTGTGTAGAGAAGGGTTTTTGGTTTGCCTGTCATAACATCGTGTTTTGGATGCACACAGTTCTATTTTGGAAGCAACGTCTCATCTGAAACGGTGCATGAAGCTCGGATCCTCCCTATAACCACTGTGGCCTGGCTGGACTGACAGGCATGTAGATACTCATCAAAAACCACACAGCTTTCTGCAATTACTGCGCTGCTGGAAGCAAGGCAAACATGGCCTGCACAGAAAAAGACTCCAAATCTTTATGTAGGAATAATAATTGATGAATAAACGAGATCCCTTCATTAATGTGGTCATGTGTAAAAGTGAGTTCAAATGTAAGAGCTTTAGCAGAGGCTAAATCAGACAAAGGAAGATGTGAGGGTGTACCAGAGCTGGACATGTGTACAGTTTTAGTCCTGATCCTGTGTGGTGAAGCCTACTGAAAGCTTTACCGAGGTAATTCCAGAGAAATGTAGCCTCAGCCACAGATAATGGGAGACAGCTTTCCCTGCTGAATGAGCCCTGTGCGTTGGACTGAGACCGTCCAGTTTAGTTTGTTATACAGGACATTTCATTGTCCCACAGCAAACTCTTATTCGTGGGAGACCATGATAAGATGCAGCTTAAAGTTTCAGACAGTTTTTTACATAGAACACACATGTGTGTGTATGTAAAGCTATTAGAGTGTTTTTTATGATTAAGGGTAGTACTTGTTTCTTTTACTTTGTATTTATACCTGTTGGGACATTTAGGGATAAGGGATAGTTGTGTCTTTTGCAAACAGAACAAATATAAAGGCCTTGAAATGGATGCTTGTGAGATACCACAGCAACACCTGTTTATCACCCACACCATTTTACTTTAGATAACAAAAGAGTCATCAACTCTATTGAATGTGTTCTGCATGTGAGACACATTACACTTCTTTTTGAACAAATCTTGCTGTTTAGTCTAAGTATGGACTCACACTACACGTGTGCATGCTTTCTGTGTATCCACAGTAACTCTGTACTGAGCTCTGAATGCTTCCAGAACACAGGTGACCTACACTTTTCATTGGACCCACATGCACTGGACTCACTCACACAACCTCAGCAACTGCTGCTGCTCACGTTACACTTTCTGTGTGGACAAGAGTTGAGTTGCAACTGCTGGACAGGTCAATGAAAGCTCCTATGATGAAGTCCGTATTTTCTGAACTAGTTTTTCCGCTTTGTCACAAGCTGAAAAAGCTGTCAAGTATTTACAGGTCAGTGAGAGATTCAGTTAAATACACTCTCCCCACTTCCTCAAACTGTACTTCCCAGATCCACTTTGATTTTCTCAACAATACATGAAAAGACACCCTCTCCACACACACACACACACACACACACCAATACATGGCGTTAACACAGGACAAATACAGCCTTAATGACAGCAGTGTGGAGGACAGAGACAGAAAGGTGCTAAGTAGAGGAGCAAACAGCTGAAAGACAGAGGACTGAGACCAAATAAAAAGCCCAAGACAGTGATGAGCACAGACAGGAAAGCCGAGCGCCACAGAAAGTTAAAGATTTAATGACAGGATGGTTGCTTTAATCAAGCCAGAGTACATCGACGTTGGCTCAAGTCTTCTTGTGTGGAGGGTTTTCCTGTCCTTTCTGCTGACTCACTAATCCTGCTACTTACTTATTGCTCCAGCAGCTGACTCGCAGCAGGAGGGAGCCTCCAATCAGGGTAATTGGATTGAGTGAGCAATAAGCGAGCAAGAGAGGGTTTGACCGCCGATTTAAAGAGCATGGGGGGTGGAACAGAGTTGTGGCGTGCTGTGAATACAATCAGTAAATACAATCTACATTACACTGCACTTTTACAGGAGTCAGATCTGTGTATGTGTTTAATAAGCTATACGTGTGCTGATTGTGAAACCTCATAACGTTATCCCATCTATCAGCGCATGTTGGTGAAGGTAAAGGCAGAAACAACCTGCTGGACGCACATTATTTTAACATGAAACATGAGTGTTTTAAAGGTTTCTGTAGCTGCCTTATACATCACACAAATAGGTGATATTTACCATAAAAGCGTGAGCAATCAGACAGAGAACCCAGGACTACATTTTCCACGTTAGGGGCCAGTGGTATCACCGACACGGGAACTGGATGGACGGGTTACAACAAATCCCATGAAAACCCAAACTCTGTCAGTACAGTCTCATGAGCTCCATTGTGATCACCACTAGCTTTTTACCGGGACGACTGGTCGCTCGAGCTGTTACACTGCAGAGATACTATCAAAAACCCCTAACAACAGTGTGGGTGGGGTGTTGGTATCACAAGTGAAGCGATGGACGTGCCAGTGTTTGGTATCAGAAAGGAGCCCAGACGGGTCTTGTGAGCGGGGGTTGGGGGTTCACATTCCTGTGTGACTGATCTCCGCAGGCTAAATTCCTTCATAATAACCTAATAACTGCCCTGATAACAGTGGTAAACAACTGATAGCTACCACAGAGCAGAGCTTTTTTTTAACCTAGTTCTGCTTGTTTGTGGGGTACGTTACAGAAATACCAGCAGCTGTACATAAACAGGCTGATCTGAAGCAGCAATGAATAAGTGATACTCCCTCTTCAGGTTCAGACAGCAGGCACCCTCGCCACCTTTAAGACTAGACTAAAGCCCTTCCTGTATGATAAAGCTTATAGTTAGAGCTCATTTGCTAACTGTGTGTCTTCTCTCACTTGTAGTTCTGCTTCTTCCTTTGTCCCCCTCTCTATGTACCTTCCTGCAGGAATCTGCAGCTTGGAGCTATAAAATATCCTGAGTGCAGCTGCTGGTTCTACCAACCTGGGAGTTTTTCCTCTCCACTGTGACTTCGGTGCTTGCTCAAGTGGGACTGTTGGGTTTTCCATATTATTATGTATTTACCTATTTTTGTAAGGTCCTAAACCTTACACTGTAAAGTGCCTCAAGATAACTTCTGTTGTGAATTGGTCACGGTGTGGGGGGGTAGTATTCAGACCCCTTCACTATTTGCTATTTGTTCTGCTCTTCTTTCACAAATGAAAAAAATTCAGTCTACACATAAGAAAACTATTTTTAATAAAAATCCTAAGTCTTTAGCGCCCTAATTTAAATGTGCCTTTTGGCAGTAAACACACCGCTGGAGTTTAACCTCTCTAGCTCCATCAGATGTGAACATCAGCTCTCTTATTAAGAGGGTTTAAGTGTCAGCTTTAGTCGAGCCACTCGAGGTCTGTCAGAGACTTGTCCCGAAGACACTTTAGCGTAGTCTTATCTGTAGTCTTTGGATCACAGTCAAAATAGGTCAGCACAGTGTCAGGTCGAGGTTTTTTTTTGGAGGAACGTCTTTGTATTCTATGCCGAGCTGTAGGGATGCTATACTATTAGGTAATGACCAGTGCCTGATGTTTGCCAGAGAGCTTATCAGAAGTCCATATTATTCAGTCATCACACCAGACCACAGGATCATCTGGTGTAACCTGGTTAGTTTGAATTTACCTTTATGGTTGAATTTTTGTTTGTAATTTTTTTGGTAAATGTATAAATATAGAAAATGTATTTCCTCTTGTTGTAAGTCTCCAATAACATGATCACCAAAGCAGATAAATCATCAAAGGAACTAATGTCTCAAGCCTGGGGCACTGACAAATAACCTGGTTGACCTGTT
Source organism: Microctenopoma steveboyesi (assembly GCA_032359275.1). Classification (NCBI taxonomy): domain Eukaryota; kingdom Metazoa; phylum Chordata; class Actinopteri; order Anabantiformes; family Anabantidae; genus Microctenopoma; species Microctenopoma steveboyesi. The sequence goes on from JAUMHF010000025.1 coordinate 1,932,454, forward strand.
TGGATCTATCAGTTCCAGCTTCCCAGAGCCACTCATCAGTCAACACATGAAGAATAAACACAAAAGAATTCAAAAGTTGCTCAATAATTTATTCATTGGTTGACATTTTACAAAACAATATGTACACACTGTAAAAACTAGTTTGAACTCACCCATCAAACATTCTGCTAACCCTGAAATACACCAAACTGTGACGAGCGCACCGCTTTGGTGACGAGTGGGGGGAAAGAAACTAATCTAAACTTGCACGACTGGATGGCCTCAGAGCGTCCTGGCCGTGGCACATCGCATCTGTAGTCAAACACTGAACAATGATGAGACTTTTTTGATCAACAAGTGTTGCCTAATATTCCCGAGCAGCTATTCTGGGTAAAAATCATGCAACTCAAATAAATGTAGAATGAAAGAGAACATTGAAAACTTTGTTAAGGAGACAAGAACCAGGCTCAGGCCAGACCAGAAGGTGTTGGCACTACAAGGTTTCGCAAGCAGTGAAGTAAAATACTGTATCCTTCAATGTGAGTGAGTGCATCAGTGAGTGTTCAGACTATATTGCACTGGTTCTTCATTCTGTCCCTCGGGAAGGGAATGCCTCTCCGTTCTCCTTCAAGGGAGAGAGACTGTTCAACAATCAATCCCAAATGTTGGGAGGACAGAGGAAGCTCTTAACATCGGGTACGGACTTCACAAAGTTTGTGTTGTTTTTTCTCTGTTTGCATTTGCAAAAGAGTCACAGACGTGACTGACTGAGAAGTTCCTCGGGTTCGGGTTTAAGCTCAACGACTCTCCCCGTTTATCTCTTTTTCTTGCTGTGTCTGAGCATCTTCTTCCTCTTCACAATCATCTCGTAGAGTTTCTCCAGGCCGGGCTGTAGACCCTGGCCGTCCAGAGCTGAGCAGCCCTGAGTATGGTGCAGTGTTGATGAGCTCAGTTCGTGAAGGGCCAGCATCTTCTCCACCTGAAACACACAGAGAGAGGACAAGTGATGTTACTTGTCTTTCCGACGACTGACCGACTGACAAAAGTACTTCATCTACGTTTGTCCCAAACATGTACAAACTTCTAAAGTTCATCATCGGCTACTTAATAGACTACATAAATTCTCCAGCAGGAACAGACTCTTACAGATATTTAAATACACGACCACAGCTTCCACCCCTGTGCGTGTTTTGTCTGAAACTTAAACCCAAAGAAGCCATAGTAAACACCAGCAAACCAGGCTATTCCCATTTCTATATTTACCTCTGAAGCTGACAGGGCTCCATCCAGGTCCTGTTTGTTTGCCAGAACCAACAAGGGCACCCCCTGGTTCTCCGCTGACCGGGTGATCCTGTGGAGCTCCACCTTGGCCTCCTCCGTGCGTTCGGGCTCTGCTGCATCCAACACAAACACCAGCCCGTCAGTCCGTCTGGTGTACGACTTCCAGAGGGGCCTGAGTTTCTCCTGGCCGCCGACGTCCCACACCTGAAACGTGGTGGTGTTGGTTTTGGAGTTTCCCATGGGCACTTTAATGCGCTCCATGTTGAATCCCTTGGTGGGGATGGTCTCAACAAACTCTCGCAACTTGAGTCTGTAGAGGAGGGCTGTTTTCCCTGCAGAGTCCAAACCAATCACTACTACGTGTAATGACTGGAAGCTGGGGAGGAATGAGGTGTTGGGGGCAATTTCTGTTAGCTGGTTCCCCATGTTTAAGTCCTGCAAAGTTCAATATTCTTTTTAAGTGTTTGTATGACCAAATTATTCCCTTTGGTGTGTCTTTAAACTCCTAGTGCCTGGCCTGACTTCAAAGGCGGGTGGAAGACACTGGGGGGTAGAGCATTGGCTGCACTCACTGGAGACCTTGAGAGAAAAACAGGGGGGGTGGAAACATGGGTCAACTCTTTTCCACAAAAGCACCTTGCTGTCTGAAGACGTGCAGCTCAAAGCAACCAGAACACCGTAATAAACCAGTTTGCTTCCAAAAAATATAAATAGCCTATGTAGGATGAATTTAATTAGAATGCAAAAACTAAGCATAAAACAACCTGCGTGACATATCAGTGGTCGTTTGTTGCGAAAACAGGTCTAAACACATCTTTATGTCCCTGCTGTTGTGACTCAATCCTGACTCAGGTCGTACAGAAAAAGAGAGGCAGGGTTCACGGTGAGCAATAGCGCTGCTGAGTTTTCTAGCCGTGTCCTGCACACAACTGGCAACACTGGGACCGAGAGCCGGAGAGCGCACAGAAACTCACTAGTAACTGATGCTAGCTGAGGATCTCAGGCGACACACGGCTAACTACGTTAGCTTGTTATCCGCCGAAAGGGCTCTGTTGTAATAACGTTACAAACGATGTAACAGTAGCCACATGAACAACAAGCCACATGAAACGTGAAAAGCAAAAGAAACTAACAAACGCTTTCAGGCGTGTTGGATAACGCGTGTTTTATCCTTGTCCTCGTGACGAGCTTTGCGGCGGAATATTCCAGGACTATGAAGCGCGAGCGCAACGTAACTAAGTCAACAAACAAACGTTATTCGCCTCACTGGTGTGAGACTGTTCAAATATCTCACCTGCGAGCACCTTTACACCCAATAGATTAGTCCTCATTGTTGCAGTGCGACGAATTCCCCGATAAAAATCCAATCAAATAATTCCAGGATAGTACACGGTAGTCAGCGCTAGTTTCTCCTGGTTGTCCGGTAAAGACTGGGAGCAGAAAACAGGCTGCGCAGGGATAAAGCGCTGCCCACCCCCACCGGCGACGTCACGTCTGTGGGAGGAGCCAGAGAGCGTGAGAGCAGGATCCTGGACAAGGGAAGGAAAAATATGACAAAGTCTAGATTAAAATACGGTAAGGTAAATAGGTAAATACCTTTAGTTTCTTAGTCAGTTTCAATTTGTATTTGAAATATACTTTAATCAAATGACTTCATCAGAAACACTGATACACAATGTGTATAAAGGGAGATAAGAAGATAAATACTTTTCATATGCCTGTATATGTCATAACAGTATATATAATGTAGATTAATCAATATCGTCTGTGAGAAAGTTGAGAAGCCAGGTTCTGGTATCTTCATTGCACAGTTCTGTGGTTTCTATTGCAGTAGTACTTAAGTAGAAGATCCAGTTTTCTGTCCCCCCCAGGTTGATGAAACCAGGATACTGTGTTTACATGTGCTAAACACCTGATCAAAAGTGTTCAAGTGTCCTTGAACAAAACACCTATAGACTTATAGACACAATAGTGCTATCATGTACATGTGGCTGTTCAACAACAACTTGCCACAGGCATCGACAGAGTACTAAAAAATAAAAAAACAGTCATGTAAACACATACTGACATTTGTAAATGTTTTCTAATCTAGTCTAATCAGGAATGTGGTCAGTAAACTCAAAGAAGGGGTTTCATTTATTCAAAAAGACCAAAGAAATAAATGCTAAATGAGAATTGTGTTAATTTTGAGAAGTCAGTGGAACAGAGGCTAGTGATTACGAATTCAGCTGTACAGTATCATTTTTGTACTGTGCCTATGAAGAACAAAAAAAACGAAAAGCAATACCATTTCTTTACAATCGAGCCAAACATTGAATATTATCATTTAAAAAGCTGTAATGGCCTCACAAGGGATCAGAGCCATCTATGACATAATGGGTCATTTGTATTGATTTGCATGATAGTTATCTCTTTTATACAGGCCACTCATTATGCAAATGTGTGTGTATTGGGGGGACGTGTGTGTGTGTGCGTGTGACCTATTGACTGACTGACTGAGTGGAGCCAGGCTGACTGACTGCTTCTTAAGGAAGCGTGGTGATGGGTGGCACTAATATAATGGGTCTGAGAGAACATGATCCTAATAGACAGACTGATAAAAAAACATGCACAATGTAAATCCACAGTTGTGATGCTGTTTCACCCTGCCGTGGAAATTCAGATGAGTTCCTGATTTGAATAGGATGATTGCAGCTCTCATGTAAAACTGATTCTATCGTCCTTCCTACCATGGAATATTTGAGCATGTTTTGTGTAGTGGAAAGATGAGGAGAATAGTTTAGAACAGTTCTTATCAGCTGTGTGAGGTTTGAACAGGCCAGGAAAAAAAGATATGAGCACACAGGCACACTTCATGCACACACACAGACACACACACACAGATGCTAAAGTAAAAACTTAGTGAGGTGTGCAGATTAGAAAATTGTCACTTCAGCAGCTCGCACAGGCCTAATCGTGTTCCTCTTTGTCTCATGTGGAATGTTTTCTGGAAACAACCAACAAAAGGTTAACTGTCATGGATACCCATCCAACTGCTTCAATCTTCTCAATATTGTTGTTACCAAAACAAAAGTACGGAAACCGGCGAGCATGTCATGTTAACGTTGAACATTTAGTCAGATCCTCGTCTCACGAGGCAGCAGCACACTCTGTTGTCAGCAGGAGGATCAGCAGCCCAGATGGACGATCACACACCTCACTGGCCATGAGATGTGAGCTTGTTCCTTGATCAAATAGTTTGTGTAACTTATTCTCCTTTGTGATGGTGATGTAGTCAAAGTTATCGAGGATAAAATGTGGTTGTTGTGACTTTTAAAACCAAGGTCTAACAAGTCATAAACAACTTAAACCATCGTGATAGACCAGTTCTGAGGTTATACCGAGCTGGAGATTAACCTTAGCTAACTAAGTTTTAGGATTCTCTTTCCACTGCCCTCAACTCAAACTCAGTATCACTGAATTCATAGCTCACATTGATTGCTAGATAAGTTCCAGGAACCTGCTAGAGTAGAAGGGACGGTGTTTGTGGCACAGTCACTGATGCTAACAAGCATCCATTGGGAGGTGAAGAGCATGATTTATCCACCCTGCTAGAGCTTTCTGTTTCTCAGTTACAACAGCAGCGCAGGAGAGCGTTAGTTGCCTGGAAACGTCACATTAACAAGGTCAGCGATAGGAGCCAGGTAAGAGACTGACACCTCAGGCTGCACCAGTCCTCCACCGAAGCTGCTACTGCTGCCTTCTGTCCAGGGAAGAAGTCAGGTGAGTAAACACAGTTATTTGCTTTTATCGCTCTCCACTCAGCGGTTGAGACAGCTGCTTTCTTACATTAAAGGCTTTTTAATGTAATGATTTATACATTTACAAATCAATAATCACACAGATTATAATGACTTTTTGAACTTTGCTCAGTGTGTCTCACAAATGTATCTGGTTTCTAATAACTTCAGATTATAGGCGTGCACACTATACAACAAAATCTTTCAAATGAATCGGTAGGTGTGAGAGTTACAGCGAGAGCAGCTACAATCAAATGGGGGAGAGATCTGTAATTAGAGTAGCTGAGGGCACTGGTTGCAAGTTAGAAAGGATCAGATAACTCTATTGTAAGATCAAGTGTCCTTAGCAGAGATAAGTTAAAGAGGACACGCATGCATAAAATATTCTTGCTCAGACAGAATCTTGTAATTGTGATTTAACATCAGCTCTTCTCCAGCTCCTGCTTTTGTGAAACACTGAAATTAAAGTTTATCGTTGGATTTCAGATGCTGCATGCAAAAGAACAGTCTAACATTCTGGGGGAACTACTGTACACCTAACGACACTTCTTGACATGAAGCTGCTTGTTTATTTTACCAAAAACACTGGAATCAGAAAGAACACCTGGCATAGCTCAATCTAAAGATACACGTTATGTTTTTTAACAGATTAAACATATACTGCATATTAATTATTGAAATCTGGACACTGGGGGTTCTTTACTTTTATTATGAGTCAGAAAAAGAACTGTGCAAATGTAGCTTGAATTAAGTAAAATAAAACAAGACAAAAACATTTGTCTGTTTTTTTTTTTTACTTAATTTACTTAATAATAAACCTTATTTATGTTTATACATAAAAAAGTACAGGAGATGATCTGATCATAGTTTCAACTCTCTAAGAACTGTCTGCATGAGATTTACCAGGATTTTTGCCTGATATGATCATGTTGTTCACACAATGGTTTTCTCCAATGCTGTAGCATGTCCGCGATGCACTGGGAGGCCAGACGGCGTCAGAGTGCTCTGGAGCGCAGGATGGCCCGAGACAAACAGCGGGTGAATAACATAAGAAAGCCCACACATGACATCAGTTACTGCTTTTACATTGTTGCATCATTAACAATAGTCTAATACTATATTATGATGTGAAAGGTTTGTTGTACACAGACTCCACACTCTGTCTGCTCAGCTTTATTATTGAAGCACAGCAGCGCCGGCTGGAATCTAAGAAGCAGGGACATGTGACACCCCAGTGTGTGGGGTCTTACCTGCTTCCTGTGTGAATCTGACAGCTCGTGTCCTGTTACTGTTTCCAGACACAAATGCTGCTTTTCAGTTAGATTTAATTTGTCATTACACTAAGTTTTTAGTAGCAGTGAGTTCTACTGAATAGATGTTGACTTCCCTCAACATAAAGCATCCTTTGTTAAAATGCAGTACCAACCTGTAAACAAGTACAAACTAGCACACAAAGAGCTGAAGCTCAGTATCTATCTTTGAAACGGAGAAGGACTTAAAAAGAAAACTGCAGAAGACAGCAATGATGCAATAAGAGACATTAAAGGAAACCTATGAATGTCCTTCTCTTTACAGCTGGTGTACGGAAGTTCTGAACCCATCCAGGATGCCCCTGAGTCAAACACGACACAGCTACAAGCAGGTATCACCAAGCTTTACATCAACACAATAACAACAACAAAGTTGGAAGGGTTTAAATGACGATGTGTATGTTTCCACATCTGTTGATCAATAGTGAATCTTTAAAAGTCTTCATCACTACTGAAAAACACTAAAATTAGGCCTGAATATGCTTTATTTTGACATATTTTAAGCAAGTTTTTGGAGTTTACCCGGTGATGCAAGGAAATAATTGAAAACCAGAGGTAACATTTGCTTTTTGCTGTCTGTAGTTTTTGTGTTTGATGGACACAGTACATGTTTGAGATGTTGGCTCTTTGCTTTGTTCAGTGTTTCCACTGCTTGCAACCTCTCCCTCCTCCTACCCTTAAGCCAAATGGCCACAGTGGAACTTGAACCCATCTCACAACACTCACACACAGTAGCCAGGCCGTTACAGTCCAGAGCGTTCTTATTAGGAGGGGGCGAGCTGAATGTTTCATCAAGGGCCACACACGCCGCTCCACACCATGTCTCGCGTGTCACTGGGACACAGATTTCCTGCGCTCTTGGCAGTGGAAGCAGCTTGAACAGGACTGATGAGAGTAAAGTGTGAAGCAGGACTCCTACTGTCAGGGTTGTGTATCCACGAGTTTATTTTAGGAAGCACACCGTTAATCCAGAGCTGTTGAGGATGAATACATGTTGAGGTCTGCTGTTTGCTCAAAATAATGTCCTGGTGCCAACGAGGCTCCAGGAAGTTACTTCACTTTCCAACTTGGAAGGAGCTTGTTCACCTACAGTATAAACCCACAGTGTGTCAGGTTAAACTCTACCTCTGCTGTCAGCCAAGTCTAAGACGCCCCTAAACATTCAGTGTAAAAAGGATGTTAGATTTCCTCCACAGGTCACAGCCTAAAAGTAATCAAGCATCCTGTTACTTGTGTTGGTTTTTAGCTGGAACGCAGTGCCCGCATTGTAAACACGAGCTAAACACAACGGCCCATCACGGCGCCAGGATCCCCATCAGATACTCAGTAGGTATCGGAGCAGACATTTACCTTCTTCCCCTTCAGTGGACTAACTTTATTTATCTTCCAGTCTCTGCAGTACACACAGCAGTGGTGAAGAGACAGAAAAAGAGAAGATCCAGGTGGGATTACGTCAAAAGTGAAACTCCACGAGGTTCACATCGTGGGGAAAAGCTGTCTTTACCATAACTTCTCTATATTTAATCATGTAGACCCGTCACTTCTAACCTCTTGACAAACTCTCAACCCCTTCTGTGGCACAAAGACACCACCTGGTGACCGGACAAGGTTACGTTTCCTTGTTCAGCATCCAGCATCCAGCATCCAGCATCCAGGACAGATCCCAGTTCCCTTTTACAAATGTGTGAAGACAAATTTCTGTGTGCAGTTCTCAGTAAAGTCTGTGTGAATCTGAAATGAATTGTGGAGTATGTAGTTTTTATTGGTTTATCACACTGCACATCATCATCTGAATACAAACTTTCAGTATACATACAACGACCACTGAAGTGTTACATTTATGCTTACTGTAAACATGAACATGTAGAAGTTGGCGTCCTCTTCTAAATGTTTATGTATGTATACTTTATAAAAAATATTATTTATCAAAGTATCTGCAGGACATTAACATTATCATTTGACATCATCTGTCCTATTAAATATATTAACTCTTCCTTATTTGTTTCATAAAAAAACAACAAAATACTCTAGAGTACCATTTGGTGTAATTAGTGTGGGAGCATGGAATGCTCACCTTCTTTTCATCAGTTTGTCAGCTTTGTCTTTTTCTTTCTGTCCCCTTTTCATTAGCTTGTCCTCTTCGTCAACTTTGTCTTTGCTCATCTTTGTGACTTTTCAACTTTTTCTTTTTGTCTCCTTCTTTTT
>JAUMHF010000025.1:1949877-1961761 GCA_032359275.1 Microctenopoma steveboyesi
AGGTATTTAAGCAGTTTGTCGGTGTCTTGCCCCCCCCCCCCCCTCTCTCTATTATCCATTTTATCTGTCGATTCCCTCCCAACCTTCTTGTTCTTTTCCTCTCTCTCTTTCTCTCTTCCCCATTTTCATATCCCCAGGTCCTGTCTGTAACTGAAATAAATAAATAGATATAAAACAATAAAAGAAAGGGCTGTGAATGATGACTACACAGCTATACATACATGACAGGCCAAAAAAAAAAAAAAACTCAGATTCTAAATGTCTTTCTTTTCAAAATAATAACGCAGTTTTTTTTATTTTTTGATGCTGCAAGGTGTCTGTGGCAACCAGAAGAACATCTTTGGTGACTATGATGCATCTAGAATTGGACCTGTTGCATTAATATGACTTGAAACATGAAAAACATTTTCACACAACACCTAAAATTAATAGAACACACTTTACTTTACTTTGCTTGGCAGACACTTTTATCCAAAGCGACTTACAGGGAGCTAGCTCTGTGTGTCTGGCTCAGGGACGCACCTGGTAGGGGATGGAGTAGGAGTCAGACAGGATTTGAACCTGAAACCTCCTACATCCCAGCCTGACACTCAACCCATTGTGCTACCAGGCCAACATATTACACACAAAACAACCCAAACAAATTGCATACAAACATCCCAAACTGTATAATTATGTGAAGGCCATCAGGCTCTTCCTCTAAACTTTGGCCTATCAACATTACTAATTTACTAATCCAAAGGTTTCAGCCAGCGGATGATCTTTTAATCATTTATTTATCCAAAAGTGGAAAAGCCTGTTGGAGATTAAGTATGTGTGGTCTAACAGTCTTTATGTTTTGTTTTGCTCTGTCGGTCTGCTCTAGTCTCATCTGTTGACTGCACTAACTTCAGCGTGACACGTGATTATTATTCTCATTGTATAAAACCAATCATCTCATGATGAGCACTGTGCAATTCAGTACCGATCCTGCTGTGCTCTACAGGTTCTCCAGTTTGTCAGCTATCATAAGACTAATGCTGATAAGAGCTAACAGCAGCTTCAAGTGTGGTATTCAATTGTTTCTGCTCAGGTTGCTTTCAGGAGCTGTAGATGTCCATGATTTATTTTTCTCCAGGCTGATCTCCCTGGTGAACCCAATGTCAAACACAGAAAAGACGTGTAGCTATCCATATGTACCATAACTTTCACTTTTTAAATACTTATCAACAGAACATGTTTTAGACTCTATTTAACAGATGTTCTCATTAGTTCACATACATTCAGTCCCCACAGTGACTCCTGTAGGTATCATTGTCTGAATGACCTGGAAAAACACAGTGTTACATAACACACATGACAATTTGTGACACATTTTTAAACATCTGTTGTGTTTCATAGTTAGATAAAATGCATGCTGGGTATTTATTTGTACTTGTTGGTATTTTTTAAGTACAGGCTAAATTGAATTATATTATCTGTATATTGCATACTTATAACTAAGTATAGTTAACTATAATCCACATCCTATACTTCTATCAATACTTAACAGTATACTTCAAGTATACTAAGGTATATATATAGGTCAATTGTACTTTTCTGTATTCTTGTTAGTATACTTTAAACTAAATATAGGTCCCCCACCGGTTTTTACGTTGAGCTAAGCCAAAGAGTACTTTGAGCGCAACTAGTCTGGTCTTTATGCTAAGAACTAAGAAATATTCTTTAATTCATTAATTATTTGAATTAACTAATACATTTCTTTGTAAATTGTTAATATGTTTTCAAAATAATTAAGAAAGCAATGTTCATTTGAATTTTGCAGCTTAAAGTCAAGAATATAAATGCAGAGTTAGCAGGTGTGTTCTAAATGTATTTGTATCAGGTATCCACACAATTTATCATAATCTTACAAGTGCTGTTTTATTAAATGACTCCGTCAACCCCAACCCCGAATCTTTCAAATCTTCTCATGTGCAAACAGTAAGACAATCTTCAATTAATAGGGTGACATTTCTTACAAAGGATAACAGCAACACACACGTACAGCAGAGCAAATTCAACCACCACATAATAAGCCTAAAAATACAACATCCACAGCTCTAATGTTTCACATTTCCAAACAGCCTTCAAGCATTCAACAAAAAAAACACCTTAAAGAATCTCAATTAACTTTAACCAATGAAGTTAATCGATAGTCATTGCTTCCAACTAAGTTCCGTATATATTAATACATTTGTGAAGGAAAAAATACACATTTCACATTGATACACACTGTTTCATTAAAGCTTGGAATGACTGTCATGTACACAGGCTTTAATGTGCTCTGCCAAAGAACTCTGCTCTGCCTGACTGCCCTGAAGCACAAAACATATGACAGGGGTGCAAAACTATATGAGGAACAATTAAGCAGCCATAGTCTCAGCACGTTTTTTTCTATGTGGTCCATTATATGTTCACGCTGGCTTGTTTAAAAGTGATAAAGAGCTGTAAACATGATGTGACGGGAACTTAACTGTAACTCACTCATCAGATAGTTTTGCATTATCAATAGGTAGAAATCAGATTTCAAAGATAGTACAGTCATGTAACAGTAATGTGTACTAACAGGAAGTTACATCAAGTAGGACATATACTCTAACTTCTTTTTATTTTCTGATCGTGAGAAATCTAGAAACTCCTGTGTTGAATTGTTACCCTGGTCAAAATATTTGCCTACTGCTAAAAACTGACCTATAATAATAAATTAATATCATTAAATTCTGTGGCTGGTTTATTTTGCTTACTCACAACAAATGAAACACAGCAGAGTTCAAGTGGAACTGGAACAAGCATGTCACACTCTCTTGACAGCATCACTACGTGTCCACTAGGGGCGCAACACTTCTGAGCAACCAGACTGGCAGTGCGACACACACATCGATGTCTTGTGTCATAGTTCTAGCCCTAACCAATTCTCTCACAATGGAAAACCAAACTATGAACGAAGCTGTGGCCTGAACACTACTCGAAGGGTCGTTACACCCCTACTGTACACCAGGAAACCAATCGAGCAAATGGGCATAGTTTTAATTTGACCAAACAACAAACAACTATTTCAATAAATGTAAGTTTAGAAAACTTATGACGATTTGGAGCTACAATTAGCTAGGAACACAGGTGTCAAAGGAGGCTAGATTTAAATGTTCAGCAAAGAATTTTTCCTCCATTCTACTGCACTACTTTCATTACGTTTCGCAAATGAAGGTGTGCAACGACACACATGACAGAAACTGAAGACCTTATAATGGGGCCTCATCACCCTCTACCTTTACACATGGATCCGACATCATGGACAGTCCTTCCTGTGAGAGTGAGTCAGCAACAACTAACAAGATGATTAAATGACAACAATAATGATGTGTGAAAGGGAAAATACACATTAATATTAGGCGAATGGTCCCTCTGTCCAGTAAGACTGTAAGTCTCCAAAGTGAAAGTCATCTAAGGGAATGTTTTTCTCCTCTACAGCAGGTCATACGTACAGTACAGTAATAGGAAGGTGAGATATGCTCCAGTGATACGCAACAGTTCAAAATGAAAACAATCAATAAATAATAGATACCTATCAATGACACTGCTCTCGAAATACTTTTTACCCGGATTATTGTGTAAACAACTGGCTCCAGTGTGGTTACTAGTATATTGGCCTAATGTGATTGGTGCTGAGCAACGTGGATCACGTAACTGTATGTGTAGCTCTATAATTCAATTTTAATTTCAGGGAAATTACCTGATGAATTATTTACACTGTACAATCAAAGTCTCTCACGTTAAAATAAACTAAAAAAATATTGTTGATAAATTAAGTCTAAAGTCTAAAAACCAGACATATTAAAATAACATTAAATACTAAATCAAAGAAACCTATGAATAGTTTGTAATTATTATGACCAGCCCTAACCTGACCCATTAAAATGCTTTGCGTCTCATTTGAACAAACACTTGAAGCATGAAGACAGAAGACGGCACAGACAAGACAGCGTTAGCAATTAGCTCTCCAGTCACAGTCGGTATCCAACCAGCCTTGCAACTTTTTCGTGAGCACATGTGGAGACTGCACTCTCTCTAGTCTGGTCAGAGGCTTTCTCAAGACTCGTCAAGAGCACTGGCGTAAGTCAGGGTCAATCAACCTGGAACTTATCAATCTGTAACTTCCCACACTTCTTTTGGGTTCTGCATTTGTTTCTACTTGCCTCCACTTGCTTTGGAGAACAGTTTTCAGAGCTAAACTTAGTTCTACCCCAGAAAAAGTACCTACTTCGCTTGCACAGGTGGGAGAGAATGTCACCTGTGAGTGGTTAAAGGTAAAGCCTAGCTGACTTTAACAGCAGCCACCACAAAGCGGGAAAACAGTAGAATAGTTGTTCAGGTAATAGGAAGTTCCAGGTTGTGGGAGGGAGCAGATAAGATTTGGTGCTAAACAATAATAATAATAATAAACTCTAACTTGACCTGACTGGCTTGGAACAAAGGTGATCTATGGTGTCGATCTCCTTAATGCTGTCAGCGCAGATGTGCATATCTGATGTGGTTTTTTATTCTTGTATCACTGCCCCTGAAAAGGGGATAAGCATGAAAGTGCTTAATGTTCAATGCAATGCGGTTTAATTTAGTGTAATTAACCAGGTCTGTTAGCATTAATACTTCTCTTTGCTTTTCAAAATTACCGGAATTAACAGAACACAGTCTTAGATGAAAGTCAAACTACAGACAGTGGGTGTTGGTGGACAGTGTGATGGGACGTTTTCTTCTATGGTCACTGGGAAGACTGCTCTCCATCCAACTGGGACAGTCAGAGGGGAGGTGGATAGAAGCAGAAAGTAAAATGGTTGATGAGCAGAACTGAATATTTCTCTTCCAAGACTTTTCTGTGTCTTCATCCATTACTTCATTTCCTTGTCCATCTGCTTCTCTTCCCTTTTTTCCTCCACTGCTTCTTCTTGTCTTCTTATCAGTAGCGAGTGGAGTACCAGTCATTGTCGGTCATCTGAACAAGCTCGTTCACCACATCCAGCAGGTTGTAGTTGTGTTTCGTCAGCAGGCGCTGGTTCAGCGGCCGGTCCCCAAAGCCCATCTCCACCAGCACGGCCATCATGGTGTCCTGGGTGGATGTGTCCACCGGCGGCTGCGGGGGTACAACGTTGGATCGGTTTTTTTACACTTTCTAACAAAAAGAAAATAGATTGTTGGGCATAAATCACTGACCTGTGTTGGGCCTTGAAGGGTGAACAGGGCTTTGTAAGCTGAAGCAGCTACAGACAGAGCTCCCTTCACCAGGCCGCTGGTGATCCCAGGGTGCCTGAGCAGAGACAATGAGAAGGCTATATCCTAAATGTAACGTCTGCTGTGCCTTCTTTAAGTCACGTTCATTTAAGACAGTGTTGGGCTTTGAAGGGTCACTACATCCTAGACATAAAAGTAATAAAACCTGTTGGTCTCATTCTCTATATGGGGATGATATAGAAACTACTGATTTTATCGTGCAATGTTTGGGACTAATGTGTTTGTGTGAGACCTGGGGTCCTCAGGGTTTTCTGCTGTATCCTCCGTAGCATCAGCTCCATCTGCTGGAGTTTTGTCGGCACCAGAGGCTGCAACATAACAAAACATCATATTATTCTGTACGGATTTGAAAAGAAATATACTCAACATAGAATTTGTAACCATATCAGTACATTAGGGAGATACTTAAAATATATAGTGATTATTTTAACATTTTAGGAAAACTGTTGCAAATGCCACTATAATAAACGACTTTAGACCCGCGACCCTCACACACAACATTCACCTGATCCTGGTCCTAAAGCACATAAACTCTGTGGTACCGGACACAGTAGACCTCCATCAGTTTGCATACAGCTTGAACAGATCAGCAGACGATGCAGTGGTTCTGGCACATCACCACATCCTGTCTATTCCTGCCCAACTACAGCTCAGCCTTCAATACGACCAGGCCGCTGGAGCTCACAGTACAGCTGGCAGCAGGACTAACATCCACCTGTGACTAGATTTTAGACTCTCACAGACAGACCGCGGGTGGTGAGGATGGAGGAGGTCTCAGCTGAGCTCACAGTGAGCACAGGGACCCCACAGGGCTGCTGCATCCCACAACTCCATGCACTGTACACACATGGCCTGCACTCCACCCAGGACAATAATGTTGTCATGTATGTGGATGATGAGTCATCTTCCAGGGAACTGGTCCATAAGGTCACCATCTTTGGAGACTGCACTCAGTGTAGACAAAACATTAAAGAGGGAGGGAAGAGGTGCCTCTCTTATACTACTTAGTATGTGCAATAGAACTCAACCTAGTTGTTTTTTCTAAAAAATGTCTACTTTTATCTGTGTGTGTTTTCTGACTGTCTTCCTATTATACTGTAAAGAAGATCTACGCAACAAAACAAACTCACAACATACACAACACTGTGATCTATTGGCCTGGGGTTTAAACACAACCACTCCGCAGGTACAAAAAGCAATAATGTTTTACTGATACAGTATCACAGAACACCAAATCACTGAATTGTTTCTATTTTCTGTCAGATTCACCATGAATAGAAACTAACTGCGTCTGCAGACTGCTGCTCTTATTTTAACTGTGCTTACCATCCCCACTTTGGTAGAGTTCTGAACCCTCTGCTCCTTCTCCAGCAGCAGCAGCAGCAGCAGCTTCTCCGCTGCTCTCTGGACTGTACAAAGACCAAGACAGGTTTACAACAAATGCACCACACACCTGAGTTTAAACTACAGCTGTACTAGTATATCCATTTTACTGACCTTGGTGTGACGATGGCTTTAGGTGGTGCCACCACTTCAGGTGTGAGCGGCTCGTCGTCTAGTGTCTGAGACGTACAGAGCATGTCGTTGGCGCTGCTTGTGCCCGATAACTCTGTCGCCAGAGCTGTCGCAGCTTCCTCGGCTTCTCCCAGCTCCTTATTTGCAGCGGTGCTACCGGGGCGATCAGACGATGGAGTGTCTGGGTCTGTGGGGGTATTGTCTGGGATGTCACCCGGCTGGGACAGAGCAGAGCTAGAACAGGACAAGTGGGAATTAAGGAAAACGAGGCGTGCCATCCAGCAGCCAGGTTACTGCCAAGCTTAGTAGGATCATACCTGTACATGGACTCTCCAAGAGGCCGACTGGTGTCAAAGCAGTCAGGGAGGATGATGATGTAATCCTCTGAAGAGGTGGAGGAGGAGCGACTTCTGGCACCTTCTCTTTTTTCCTTCCCTTCTTTCTCCCTGTCCTTCTCTGCCTCCTTCTCACCATCCTTCAACCTGGACACCACACAGATGCTCTCCATATGGCACTCCTGAATTTCATCTGCGAGGGGATTAACATGATGATGAATATACGTATAATAACGCAATGCTGATAATCGCAAACTCTCAGTATGATCTGAGGTCACAACTCAACCTTTCTGTCTCCTGCTGTCACCTGTGGCCGCGTGCACCAGCAGCGTGGAGGCCCTGGCTGAAGCGTGGAGCGGTGTCGGTGCTGAGCTGGGGCCGGGCCCCAGGTTCGGGGCCACGGACAGGGGAGCAGGCAATGAAGCTCTCAGTGGGGAAGGCAGGGAAGCCTTCAGGGTAGCTGGAGGTTTCACGGTGTTGTTTGAGCTGCCCCCGTCAGGGCTCCTGTCTGTCTTCACTGTTTTACTCTTCACACAGCAGGAGGTGGAGCCGCCCTGAGCAGCCGGACGCACCACTGACAGAACGCAGGAGAAAATGAGGATGACTCTTATACTTTTCAGCCAAACATGAATATGATTGTATTTTTATTCAATTCTGTTCCTAAAGATGCATTTTTGTATTGGAAGCATGACAACAATTTTTATGTTTTTTTTTTTTTTTTTTAAGGTTTTTTTATAAAAGTGTTTTATAGTAACTTATAAAACTTGTTCTACACGAACTGCTTCAAACCTGTGAGTGTGACTGACCTTTGCCCGTCCCAGGACGGGACCCTGCCAGCGGAGTGTGATCGGGGGCCTCCTCCAATGTCATTGAGCGAATTACAGTCTCACAAACAAACTGAGTCCCGCTGATATCATCCTCCCCTTCCTCCTGGGCTGGCACCCCACCACCTTCAGCTGGAGATCCTGGCCCATGGGGGACGTCTGTGGACCAGTTACAAGAGGACATTATTCATTCCAGTAATAATAGTAATTATATCTACTATTAATTACAAATCTAGTCACTAAAAATGAATGGGAAAAGGAGACTCAATTACCCTTGATGCTATTGATGACTTCTGTTTCTTCCTGGATTAGACCCAAAGAGGGACTTGTCTTGTCCTGCAGATGACCTTCTTGAGGCAGAGGGGAAATGCAGGGAGTCATGTCTGGATGAAGCAAAAGAAGACAAAAACCTTAACAAGCTGTTCATTTATCAGTCACGTCCCTAGACTTACTGATGCTGATTAGCTGACACTCACAAGTAAAACTATCAAGATTAGGATCAGCTTTTGGACACTAGCAGTGTGTTTACATGGACATGCAAATGATTCCAAATGAAATAATCACAATCTTCTAAAAGAAACCAGGATATAGTCATCTTTATCTTCTTCTTACCAGCAGGCGTGTTGTTTGGGACACTTTCCAACTCTTGGACGATGTTGATGTCCAGCAACTCGAAAGAGAGAAGATCCTGAGCCAGAGACAAAAAATGTCTCATTAAAGATGCATTGGGGCTGCATAGCATGGTTTTGACTTACTGTGTACTTGCAAAAACAGATCACAGTTTGGGTCTTGAAGACCTCAGCATGTGCTATAGGTTTGACTGTGATAAGCATTTTTCACCCTACATCAGATTTTACAGACTAAATGATTCAATGATCATTAATCAGGATGAGACCAAATTTTAAAAATCCAGTCTTCGCAAATACATTTGAGTATGTATACCCAAGACATGTTCCTAAAAAGACGTGTAGTGTTCTGTCAGGTAGGCTGACAGCTCCACTTAAACCTTTGCAGTGTTTTCTTTGGTAGAATCTGCATGTGGGAAAAAAAGGTTGAATTGATCTGCAGAACAAAACAGCTTACTCTACAGCTTAGTTTACAGCGGTGCAATGACTGTATAATATTTATATTTCTTTGGTGCTACTTATGGTGGTGGGTTTTCTAATCTTACTGTAATGAGAGTGGCTGTATTCATGGCAAAACAATTTCCCTCTGGGATTAACCTCTTGAACCCTTGACCATTTTATAGAAATTTGCTTGAAAAAGACGTACCCAAAATGAATTGAATATATCTCAGGAACTGTAGGGTTTATTTGAGCTATCTTGGTACCAAAACAAAGGCAAGACTCCAGAGAATGCTCTAAAGTTCTAAAATGTAATATTTATGTCATTGAGTGAGAGTTAATGAATTTGGAACACAGCAGAAATTGAAAATAATAATTTTTGCCTGGAAAAAAAAACTTTATAATGTTAAAATTTATGTGAAAGTATCTAGTTGCAGCCTAAAACTTTTACAAATCCACAGTATAGCATCAGAACATTTGCTGAACCAAAATTAATGCAAAAAATCTAAAGTATGAAAGAGTTGAAGAGGTATTAGTTGATAAAGATGCAGGCGGACATGGACGTAAACATAAATCGATTTTATTGGCTGAGACAAAGAAAACTAAAAACAGTTAGAAATCAGCTCAGTGTTACGTCAGGAAATGGATTACACAAGCCAAGGGTTTTTTTTTACTATAAAATGGATTATGACCATAAACCAGCAAAGGTAAGACTGAATTTATGCTTTGTTTCTCTAAAACTAGTTTTTCCTTTGCTCTTTGTTTGCTGCTGGCTCCGTGAGTTTTGCACCTAGAATAATGGTTCTTATATTGTTAGAAAGGTGAGTCTTAGCTTTAATTTGAACCGCTGCTTCTGTAGATACGATCATAAATCATTGTCGCTGTTGTGTGTTTTGCGTGGTGAGTAGCTCATTAGCATTTTAGCCGCTTTTTCCGATCACTTGGTTTAGGAGCATATTGTGGTTTTAGTTTGATGTTGGTGTAGAAAACGACATTTTCGTCGTTTAGATGTGTTTCTTTCCTAAGTAGATGTACAGTATGCATATATTGGTCTACAATAAACATGTTTTTAGAATGACTTTGTAACAGATAGTCGCAGCGTACCTGGTACCGGGTCCGTCGGGTTCAACAGGTTAATAAAGTGTTTTGAATCTAATATATTACCTGTGCAGTGAGCAGGTCTACAGATGGGATATAATACTCTTCTTGGTCCACTGACATTAAGGGCTGCTCCCTAGAAGCTGTACAGGCCTTTCCATCCTTTGCTACTGGGTTCTTACCCTGCAGAGAACATAGATAAAGGATACAAAACTCACCCACTACCTGTGTGTTGTGTAATTCAATTACAGTTCAAGTACAATTTACAGTTACCCATTAGCCCTACCTGTGGTGTGACACAGGGTGACACCAGTATCCCATCGGCCATCATTGGTGCCGGGGCCAGAGGGTGGACTACGATGCTGCACCACACTCTTGGTCCAAATTGCTCCCCAGCATGGGCCAGACGCCAGTGGGAGGTGTAGGAACCCTCCACAGCAGGAGCACACAGTGCTACGCTCACTACACCTACCTGGAAAAAAACATCAGCACAGTTCACTTATGTTGAAAACATCGACGTCATGCTGTCTTATAAAGACAAAGAAAGAAATATGTCAAATTTCCAAAGAAAGAAAAACGTCTCACTTGTCCTGGCTGGAGGAAGGGAACTGACACCTCTCTCCAACGGTCCCCAGATCCCACCGCTAGATTTCCCCACATGAACTTTAGCTGCAGGACATCAACAAGATGTTTTTCGATACTCACGTATCACTGAGACTTTATTGACATGTTAATTCACTGTACAATACTAGTTAATCAAGCATACCTAATAAATACCTCAGTATTATACGAACAATCACTAATAGGCTTTGTGTAATATAAAAACATCTCTCACACAGAGGTGGTGAGTAACTATATTTATTTCAGCATTTGTACTTTTATTCCACTTTATTTATTTAAAAAAAATGTATGTATAGGTTCTAGATTAACCACCTGTATGGAGTATTATTTTAGGGAAGTACTTGAACCTTTACTTGAGTATACTGCAAAGTGTGACTTCTGGTTTGATTTCATTGCATACAAAATGTCCTGAAAAATTCAAAATCTATAGGGAGACTATTGAGACAGATTCCCACTGTGCCCATTCATTCAAGATGACGCCCCTCTTTTCACTGGATGACATTTCTTCAAGTGACACAATAAGGTCCAATCAACCACACACTGCTGAATACATCCTCCTGTTTCAACAGCAGTTATAGTCTGCTGAACACATTCATGCTCCTAAGAGGAGAAACGCCTAAATGAACCCATAGGAAAAGAGGACTACTGCGGGGGTTTACCTTAGTGTCCGCACTCCAGGTGACAGTACCAGTGTTCCTCATCTTCCAGTACTTAATAAACTTGGTCCCAGGACGCAGTCGGGTTCCATCAGGAAGGTTCTCGTCCAGAAATGTAGCCGTCATGGCTGGAACCACCAGGGGACAAGGACGCTTTGGACGCCTGAGCAAGAAATAAAATCCATTTATCTTCCGATCTTTTATAGTTGACTGTTATCATTTGCTGCAGCAAGCAGCAAGACATTTTTATGAACTTATATTTGAACTTGAAATACTTCTTGATTACTACTTAACCCTCGTCTTGTGTTAACTTTCTGTTACTATCTCTGATGTTAATGGGTTGGTTTCGATCCGTGTCTTAAATCAGCCATAAAATACCCTCAGAACAAGTATTCATCATGCAATTTGTTTCTGAGCTCTTGGTTACCATGTTAGGCTTCCTTATCCATGAAAAGATTGGTTTTAAT
>JAUMHF010000025.1:1962226-1973026 GCA_032359275.1 Microctenopoma steveboyesi
GTTGATTATGACCTTTTTTTCTTCAGGGTTTGTCATAGCAAAGTGACAGTGGCATGAACAACAATTTATTGATGAAACTTGCTCTCATCGCATTAAACTGTGATGTCAGGGGTCATTCTGATAACATGTGCATCAGCTGCCCTGCCAAACTCTAAATTGAACTGCTCTTATACAGGCCTTACATGTCCGTAGGAAGAAAAACTGACAAAGACAGAAGACACTGACTAAAGCTTATGGGTTAGGTAGAGGGCCTGGCAGTCAGTGGGCTGTTGGCTGACTGTGTAAGTCTGAGCTAAATGCATGGTTATGATTGAAGTTTTTGCTCTAATTAGCGTTTTATAAATGTATAAATCTTAAATTATAACTGGGTCGAAAACGACCCGAACACCACAAGTGTTACCATTTTCACCAGAGTATTTTAAAAATTAATAAATTTTTTTTTGTTTGTTTTATTTTGTTTAAATAAAGATTCCTGACAAAGTCAAAAAGCCTTGATTCAATAAACAAATGTAGTGGTACTTACATACATCTAAAACTTCAAAACGGGTCGGTTTCGACCCTAACACAAGAGGAGGGTTAATACCATCAGTCTTAACTATCCTTATTTATCCTTTTTCAGTTGTTACAGTTAACTAAATATCAGAATAAACTTATAAAATCGTTTATTTAGTGATTTATATATTCTTTCAAATAGTATCTCTGGGTCACTGACACTCGTCACACATTCTCCCACAGTTAGGTTCAAGTATATGGAGTCTGGACAATCTCACTATGTTGGACAGTTTGTTTTAGCGACCTACTCTAAGGTAGACTAAAGTAAAGTGAAGTAAAGTACTCTGGGCTGTTGTGCTGGGTTG
Source organism: Microctenopoma steveboyesi (assembly GCA_032359275.1). Classification (NCBI taxonomy): domain Eukaryota; kingdom Metazoa; phylum Chordata; class Actinopteri; order Anabantiformes; family Anabantidae; genus Microctenopoma; species Microctenopoma steveboyesi. Next base: position 1,963,084 of record JAUMHF010000025.1, read on the forward strand.
CTCGGGGCTGCAGTAGAACAGGGGAGGAGCTTCCATCTCTGTGGGAGGAGCTCCATTGTATGCCCCGCCTCTCCATCCTCAGCTGTTTTCGGATCTCTTTGACCTCAGCCTTTAGAAGGCGTTTCTCTGCTTTCAGACGCTGCTTCTCTGCCTTCCGGAAACTGCGATCGCCTCGCCTGTAGAACCTGGAGGAAGAAAACCTACAAATCAAACCAGCTTTCGTGAATACTGCAAAATGTAAAAACCAATAAATAACTAAAACATACAATGTTTAGATTATATATTGTTTTACATTTAACATTAAAACATTGAATGTTTTAGTATGCCCTTGTAGTAACACTACTGAATTAATAAAGTTTAGTAAGACCTGCAAAACTAATAAAAACTGCTGGGATTGGCTGCACGTAGTGCTTTGTGGTACACAATTTTCACAATTGTAGAATCCTGGTGAAGACATGCTAAATGCTAGAATGCTTACATGCTAAACAAAAGTAGCAAATATAGAAAATTCATCTTTTTTACACTTACATCACCACAAAGACAGACCCACTAGCCTAGCTATACATTCAACCATGTCAATTTACTCAGGGGCTCGACTTAACTGAATAAGCAGCGCTTAATCTAATGCTGTACATTAACTCCATTACATTTTACATTAAAATTTTTTTATTTTATCTACATAACTTTTCTTTACTTCGCAGACGAAGCTAGAACTGAATGTCTGCTCAAGCACACACCTGGTACGGACTTCTGCATCCAAGTCTAATTACTACTACTTTTGATTGTAATATTGAAAACATATGCATTTATACAATACACTGTATATCAATAGTTTAAATTAGCTGCACTCAGGCCAAAAAAACTGTATAATATACTACTTTCATAATAAGGCCTCAATAAAAATATTGCAATAATATAGTTTATACATTAAATAAAAATAACGCTTATGATTTTTAATGACTGTTATTAAAGATCAGATGTGTTTCACTCAATGTATCATGGAGTCATTGTTATAGAGAGGCATAACAATAAATGTGATTCTCTGATTGGTTAGCAGTGCGAGCCTCATTTAAAAACTTATATTTTACTGCCAGTGCTGTTCAATGGGTCGAGGCCACATTAATTTTCAAGAGAACTTCTCCATATTTCTATTAAAATTAAAACTCGAAATTTAATATAAACTTCTTAAAGTAAACTTATGTTTCCTTTGGGTTAGAACTGTGGCAATTATGGAAGAAGCAGCTTTACCTTCATGTCCAAACACATACATCTAAATCTGAAAAATGTGCGAATATCCAAAAACATAAAATATGTGATAATATAATAATTGGAAAAAGTTTAAATAATTGTGCGAATTTTGCAGTGTCATACTTGCTGTGGTCAGGGGCGGGCGATCCGTGCTCCGGGATGGACAGAGGAGTCCTAGCTCTCACCAGATTGTGACTGGGATCATGAGAGAAGCTGCAGGGCTCGCACAGCGTACAGGAGGTGCACACACTGACGAGAACGGAGACCAAAGTGTAACAGAACATGACAAGAGAAAAGTCAATACCAACTAAAAAACGGACACAATAAACGTACCCTGCACCCTCCTCCTCATGAGTCCATGAGCTTTATAACTAATACCAGGACTAGTATAGAGCATAGCATGCTGTGTGTTTTAGTGGAACTGTTTTTTGGCTAACAGCTGGGTTCACTGCCTGATTGTTAATGTTACAGAGATGTTGCCAAACCAAACTCAAATCTGCTCAGTGGACACAGAAGCGGGTCATGTGACAACACATACCTGCACTGATATCCTCCTCCGGTGGTCTGACCCCTGCATGAAGAGCAGGGAGGAGTAGAAGAAGATGGCGCTCCAGGCAGGGTGGAGGACACCTCAGGGACCTGCTGGGCTTCTGCTCCCCCTACCGCCTCCCCTCTACCTCCCACTGCTGCTCCTCCTTCTCCTCCAATGGGCTTGTGAATGCAGCACTGCCCAGAGAACTCCCTACAGATCTTCTCCACCGCCTCACGAACCACCTGGTCTTTGAACTGCAAGGATGAAGCGGGGAGAGAAGCAGAGCCCATGACATACTAATCCATTAGCTCCTCAAGCACAAAACGTAACAGTATCAGCTTTATCAGGTGGTTCTTACCTTCTCCATGTAAGAGGTGAACCAGGCTGGAGGAGTCTTGTCTTCTTCTTTGGTTCCTTTTACTTCTTTCATGATGACCTTGTCAACAGAAGAGGACAATATTCACACATTTACATCTTCATCACTTCACTGGCTGTGTAAATAACCAACAAGTACAAAGGCACCGGTGAACCAGATACAAGGTGTAAATCATCTTCTAAGACTATTTTCAGTTTTTTGTGCTAAGCTAAACCAACAAGCTCCTGACTGAAGACCTGGATCTAGTCCTTGAGGCCCACTGGCCATCCAGTGAGAGGCTGGAAGATGCCATCTTAGAATGGGAAGTCCTAGAGAGGGATCACACCTCAGCCAGGCAAGCAGCATAAAAAGCAGTAAGCTAATTTCACAATATGTAAATGTATTTCTTTAACTTTCTTAAGCTTCCACATAAGGTAAGTAACATCCCCTGAACAATTTCTATTCATATTTGAGGGGAAAAGAAATGTAAGCAGAGAGGGAGGAAAAAGCAACTAATGAACAAAAGCTGATCTTCTGAGTCTGGACAGGGTCAGTTGGACTATAACTGACCATAGTTCCTTGAATTTTCTCTTTCCTTCTCACCTGAACGGTTATGTTAATTATGTCTCAGTCATCATACACATTTTTAAACAGACCAGTCATGCATCATCAGGTTGATAATTTATCAATGAGCTCTACTGAATGAATGAAGTACAAGGCAACGAAATGCAGATTAGTTGACACTGGAGAGACGCTGAGCCTCGTGATGTGTACGCACCGCCATCTTGGTCTATATCTATAGGTGTATTACCAGGCTGCCCAATTTACACAGAGGCTCAAAGTTATTAGTGCATCTCGACCTTTGCCACAGCTCTTTGAAAAGCCCCCATCATGATGCGGCTTGTCTGGTTTTATGTCTTAGAGCTGGATTGGGACTTGCTGCTGACAGCTGTGTTAAAACCATATATCTTAATGTAACTGGGACAAGAAGGTGTCTGCACAACAGTGAGCTGTTTTTCTCCCACATAATTAGTAACTATGTCGTTTCAACACGCCAACAAAACACATAATAATCAGGATCGCACACAGTTTTGTACTCGCTGCGTTCTTAGCACATCCCTACACTTGTCCAACTAGAACCTTGGCTCTTACCATTCCCTGTTCTGGCACGGCAGCCTGAACCTTCCGGCTGACCACCTGGGCCAGAGTGGGGCAGTGCTGTGGTGGTCTGAAGCCCCTCTTGGGTTCTGCTCCGCTGGCCTTGGTGGTGGGGACTCTCGCCGGCTGGCCTCGGGTCTCATACACGTTCATGTGCAGTCGGTTTCCCTGCCTTGAAGCACTCTGGGACACAAATTAAAAGTGTAATCGTATTCACTGGCATCTATTTGTCCTCAAACTCTCCTCAAAGGGTTTGTAGGAGAGCACTTCCTTATCCCCAGCACACCAAATTTTATCCTAAGTCACAGAAAAAGGAGGACTGAGACATGTTATAGCAGCAGTGTGAGCTGAACGATCAGCTTACCTTCAGTGCTTCTTCATACTCCACTAGAATAAAAGCAGAAACAATATTTATGACAACCAAAACCTCAGAAAAGTTTCCTTTTTGTTTCCCTTGCATCATGTTAGGACTGTTAACGTTTACTTACCTTGGCTGTTAATGGACACCTGGAGGACAAAGGAAGGTTTGATGTCAGTGTGAACTTCTTCATTGTTTTATCAGTTTGGTTCAGTGATACAGTCTCAGGAACGCTACCAACTGGTGCAAGTGTTACAAAATCTAATCCAACTTAACCTGCTCCTGAGTTGCATTGAGGAAAGTGTAGGATCCTGTTCTTCGCCCTATGTCAAGAACTAAATGTAACAATGTCTCAGTCTCTGCTGCACCAGTGTTGACCACCGCTTTTAACCAGGGTTATATTGTTATGTTATTGGTATTGTATAGACGTGGTCACTCACCTCCTCGTTCTCCTCGTCAAAATAGGTCAGTTGAAGGCTGCCGAGGCCAAAGGAGCGTTTTACCTGCACCCAGAACACACCCAGACAGACACACACATCTCATGAAGACAGAGTAACAACTGCTTGTCAGCTACAAGAAGCTGAATTCGTGGAGTAGGCTCTATTCTCCCTCCGGCTGACTCTTTTCTGGACACTGTATCCAGGTAACAGTCGTTCCTCTGTGGTTATCTGTTTTAATTCATCACGCTTCAACGCCAATAAGTAGGAGTCCACGTTATACGTACTCTTCAGTAAATCATGTCATGTAGAAAGCAGACTACGCTAGGTTTTCAGCATTAAACCAGCATCTCTCTAAACGGGAAACTACTCCAGGTAAAGTCGCCATGTGTGACTCAGCAGCACTCAGGAAGATGAGCCTTTCCCAGTAGCGAAGGGCTCCAAGCCAATGTTTCACACTTCATTTACAACACCTCTAACTGAAAGTCTTTTTGACGTCTGACCTTTGTTTTCAGGACGTTCAGGTTCAGATCATCTGCTATTAGGACGTCATAAAACATCCACTAATATGTAGCCATCATTCCCAGGTTCTGCTTTGGTTTGCCACAGATCTGCGCCATAGACAAGGGCATTGTCCACCTCAACACGGACAACACTGAAGATACTCCAGATACCCACTCTGTCTTCTTTTGTCATGGAAATGATATGGATATGCATATGATCCTGCTCATACCACTGACTAATGCTTAGTCACATCAGACATATCAATCTGTATCAATGCACACACACACACACACAAACAAACATCAATCAGCCACCAGATAAAAAACAACATAGGCACTGACCTTTGAACTGTGGAAACAGTTTAAAGCTCAGTGCTCAGTCTCATTTGAGACTATAAATTTATGACTCTCCTTAGCCGCTGGTGTTTTTACGATAGTTCAAAGGAGAACATACTGGAGTGGAAATGTTAGCAATTCGTATTAAACAAAGGTCAAACATGCATTACAGTAATATCAAACGCAGATTATTGATATTGATTATTGACATCTCTCCATTAAACCAGCGTGCTGCCATGACGCCATGAGGCTCTCGAGTCAGTCTGGGGTGTGTTTCAGACAACAGGTGTGTGACTGAAATGTGACTTGAATTATCATGGTGACTCATCAATCACATGGTTTTTGGCAGGCGAAGACACACACTGACCCTCTGCTCCAGAACAGGTAAGCAGTGCAGCACCGGTCCCCGTGGTGATCTAGAATCATGGATTTACTTTCTACTGTTATGCGGATGATACACAGCCTTACCTTCTGACATTACTAAACTCGAGTCCTGTCTGTCTGCTCTGAAGAGCTGGATGCTTTTAAATTCAGATAAAACTGAGATGCTGCCCATTGGCCCGTTTCATAATCCTCACATGCTCGATCAGTTACCCTTAACTCTTGACAGCTGTGTGATCTCTCAGAGCTTCACATTCAGTAGTCTGGGCATCACATGTGATCCAGTTCTCTCTTTCAGACTGCTTTTTTACTGCACACCTCATTTGTAAAGAGCCATGAGGTGATTCTGTTTCGATTTAGTGAACTAGAAATAAATCAGAATCAATTTAAATCGAAGTGTCTCCAGCTAGACCATCTGGTAGCTTTGTTTTATAGGTTAATAAGTTCATTGACTCTTCATTTTGATATAAAGGCTGAACCACCGTACTGATGACAACAGCTGAAGGTGGAGCAATTTAGGAGAAATACCTCAGACCAGATAACAGACTTCAGATTATGGATGTGTGATTCATACTGATCAGACCAGTTATGGTGAGCTGGTAAACACTGTTTCCATGACAACAAATGACAAGTGCAGTAACCCTGTAGGAGCTGGTGTCTTCTCCCTGTCCTCTGTGACAACATCTCTGTGCTATGCTCTCATAGTCATGAATGTAAGGTTTCCACACACGCGGCGTCAAAATAAAGCTCACGTGTTTCAACAGCACCTCGTTGTCTGGAGCTCACCTACTGCACTAACCTCACCTATCGTAGGTTAGTACAACAATCAATGTCATCATTAACAGCAAGTGGCTGTACGGGAGTGTGTGTGAGCTGCACACAGCAGCGGCCTGTGTGTGTGTGCGGTGATCGGGCTTACCATGGCCTCCATCGACTCCCAGCTCTTCGTCTCGGATCCCGACAGGAGGACATTCTTGGAATTTCCTCTGAAGTTGAGCTTCAGGTTGATGTAGAAGTCCATGGCGCAGCCTGTCTGCGCTTTAACGCATACTAAACACGACGGTAACGGAGGTTAATCTCGTCAGTTCAGTCCACCGTGACTTATCCCACGGAAGATGAGGCGTATTTTGTGTTTACATCAGCGCCCAGGACACGCCCACACTGCACCATGTGTCCGGAACAGCAAACGTAATTTCCGCATACGTCACTGCGCAAAGTTATACAGCATTCATTTGAGAAAATATGGTCGTATTTCAAACAAGATAATAGAACTGTACGTTAAGATTTTATACAATTTTTAACCATAACATGGGAATTTCTAAATTTGCACGTTTTGGAAAATTAAACCAAAGTCTGTATTATATTTGTTTTGTAATTGTTCTTTATCATCTGTATTTTGGACCTAGAAATGTTTATTTCAAGTCACAGAGGCCATATTACAATAATTGGGACTAGAGATGTTATCACAACACATTAAAACAAGAATCAAGTAGTATGTCATATTTTTAGACTTATGCTTCTGATGGGCAAATTTCATATACACAAAATTCTCTCAATCTATTCCAAATATGAACAGGTTCTTGACTGAGTTAAAAAAATTGATTCTATAAGACTGATGACAATCAGAAAAAGCATATTCACAATAATATGTTAGGATGAGCTATTTTCTACTTTCCCTCGTGAATAATTTGTCTTCTTGTAACATGTTTTAGTTTGGATCTATTTTTTATTAAATATTATTTGTTGACTTAATACTTTTATTCTTTTATAATTTGTGTTAACGTTGTTAGCTCTCTTGCACCATTTTACTAGCTTGCTTATCTGTGTGTTTCTATATCTGTTTGTTCAACATTAAAATAAGTTTTGTAAAAAAAATTATGACAGAGATGTTTTTATTTTAATAAGGTTATCGTAAAATACTTAGATACAAGGAAAACATGATATTAACAGACAATGAAAATTCACATATTTTGCATGTTTATATGACCCCAGTGATTAGGGAACATCCTCAAGGAACCATGAATGTGTATAGAACATTTTGTGTAACGTAAAATCACATTACTTTACAGGATTTAGCTTTTGGGCACCATGCATATCTGTACAAAATTTACAATCCACAGCTGACCAGTGTGATTTGCCTGTACAATGTGCAATGTAGCAGAATAATTCAGCATTTAAGATGCATTTACCTCCTAAAGCCTAATCAGAGCATGTGACATATGGGGTGAGGTCTGCAGACCAGTCAGGACCATCCATACAAATAGTTATCCTTTATTTATGGATAAGACTTTGTGCACTGGCACATTGTCATGTTTAAACAACCAAAAAGGGCTGACATAGATTTGCCTAAAATATCACTCTGTGCTTGTACATTAAGTTTCTGCTGCATTGGAGAACAGGAAAGAGAGACATAGACTTAAAGGACTTAAAGCATGTATCAGTTCTCCTTTAGATGTACGTGTATATGACAGGATGCACAGAGGTTCACCCAGCCATGGTTACGTGTAATTGGAGCGCCTGCCTCATTACCTTTTGTATCCCAGTGCTGCAGTCACACAGTAGGGAACAAGAGCCACAGTGGCCAGTGGCACAGTAGCACTTTTGCAAAATGACAGCAGATAAAACAGAGCCCCACTGTGGACAGGCGGCTGAAAAGCTGAGTCAAATAACTGCAGCAACACCAGCGTAGCAGTTAAACAAGTGACTCTATAGATGGCAGTGTTGGACCCACTGCTGAGCACTGTTCTGTAGGTGTGTGCATACAGAGGGGAGTGGAGGCCCAGGCCTAGGCCCAGCAGAGTCCCAGTGTTTCTAAACAAGCTGGCGAAGGGGCTGGTGTCCACGCTGACCCACTCTGCTCTGCGACACCAGCGCCATGCTTTCTCCACACTCCAGAGAAGGTTGATACCTACCAACCGGAGGCACAGGTACAAAAGAAGAGCCAGAGAGAGGAGAAGAACGGAGGTAAGGACGTAAGAACGCAGACAAGCTTTGAAGATCTGTTGAGTTCTGCTGAAGTATTCGGACAACAGAATACCTGGAAAAAGTAACAATGACAAATGATTTCTTATATTTCCTGATTTAATTTTTTATTATACTTCTTAATCTTTATTTTTATTTTTTATTGACTCACCATATCATTTTTTTGTTTTATTTTTATTTTTTACTCAACTTTTGTTTAAATGGGCTTTCATAATATGTCAAATACCATGTATGTAAACCAAGTAACAAGTTAATTAAGAAAAGGAAATAAAAAAGGGTTGGTATGAAGTAGCTTTTGAGATCACTGCCAATGACAAACATCACTGAATCTAAAGAAAGCTTAAAGCATTGATACCTGTTAATCTGTTTGTTTGGTTTAATTTGACCTCAAAAAATAAAACGAACCATTTAGTTTGTTTCCTTTTTTCTGTGAACTTAAATGCAGCAGTCTGTACCTAGGATAACTCCTGCGATGACCTGATGCGGGAAGTGAGCAGCAACATAGACCCGGGAGAGGCACACACACACCTGCACACACCAGAACAGCGTCCACAGTGAGACACGCACGCACCTGGAAGAGAAACACATCACAGTCATCACTGAATAGCTCTCTTTGTGTAAATCACACACTGTGAATGCAGCAGACATTGGGCTTACCATCTTACGATTTGCTGTCCTTTCCTCTTCAGAACTGTGGCTAGGAGGGATGACATCATAGTGTAGTAAACGGCGGCAGCCCCCATGGCATGGCCTGACGGACTTCCTGTTAGAAGAGGAAGTGGACTTTTAAGGAGACTGGGATGAATAGCTATTAAATTCCAGTCCACTCATATTAATCGCACCTGGTCCAGTCTCACAGGTCATGGGGAACTGGTCTATCATTGGCTGGGAGGAGTTTCCGTAGAAACCTGTCTCCAGAACCCACCAATAGGGGCGCTCTCCAAACAGAAGCCTAAAAATGACCAGTGTCACAGACACTTTATAAAGAAAAGATGGGGTAAAATTGATGATCATCACATCCCAGCTCCACTGCTCACCATTTCAGCATCAGGTTGACCCAGTCTCCCACCACTGCCACCCACACCAGTTTGACTGCCTCAGCTTGCTGTATGTGGAACCATATGGGGAACAAAAGATAGAAGGTGTTGCGAAGGTCTGTTGCCATGGAGACTAACAGGAAGTAGCCTTGGTTGTGGCTGTAGTGAGTCTGCAGGTAGGATGTGCTGCTCACGCCAGTGCTGTGGAGCAAATCCATTTTTGCTGCAAAAAGATACATGGAAAAAGGTGTGAATTTATATTTTACCTCATAAATAAGAGACAAGACCCTCAGATGTGTGTGTGTGCTGTACAGGGATATCTGTAAAGATTCTCATTCATCCAGGTCAGGTTATCTCATAAAAGGTTTTTCAGGGGAAACTGGACTTGAACTTGTTCCGTGACGACGTTTTGGGCGAAACGTCCTGGGAGGTGCACCTGCAGGATTATTTCTAGTCAAATACTTTACTTGGCAGATGCTTTTATCCAAAGCGACTTACAAAGAGTTATCGCTGGGTGTCGCTGGGAGACACACCTGGTAGGGGGATAGATTAGGAGTCAGACGGGGTTCGAACCCACAACCTTCTGCATCCCAGTCTGACGCTTAACCCATTGAGC
>JAUMHF010000025.1:1973126-1992609 GCA_032359275.1 Microctenopoma steveboyesi
TTCTGAAGGGCAGAAATCATTTGCTCTCTAGGACCAGGGTTCCCCAGCCCTGGTCTATCTGTGTGTCTGTGTATGAGGCTGTTGATAGACCAGGGTTCCCTAGCCCTGGTCTATCTGTGTGTCTGTGTATGAGCCTGTTGATGTCATGTCTTTGGTCATGAGAGTGATGTTTAGGATAGAAACAGAGAAACTGAGGAGAATATTTGTGAGGAAGAGAATGGTGTTCAAAATGACCCTCACTCAGGGAAACACATTTCCACCAGAGAGAGAACACACACACACCATATGTGGTGTTAAAAATGAAATGTTGAAAGAAGTTAAATCCAAGTTCAAACAGGTGTGTTGAAGCTTTACAGTACATGCACCTTTCTACAGGGCAAATCTGTAAGACAGAACAATAGTCCCACAGTGCCTTGACAAAGGAATAGATACTATCCAATATATATAAATAAACAGAATTATACTTACAAAATTCAGTAAAGATTCCCCAGTAAATGTTGCCTCCTTTTGCCTGGATGTTCACGTCAGTCGTCCAGTGTTGCTATAAACAGTAGCACTATCACTGATGCAGGTGTGTGTACTTGAGTGAGTCTTTAATGTGTCTGCTAAACCATCCAGTGCCAAATGTCATCTTATGGCTGGACCATAGGCTGTATGTGAAAAATTAATAGCTAGTAAGAGTGTGTGTGTGTGTGTGTGTGTGTGTGTGTGTGTGTGTGTGTGTGAGTGGCTGGCTGAAAGTGAACTAAATGGGCGCTTTTATATGCAGGGAGATCACCTGGTCCTCGGACATGGACTTTAGACAGGAGTGACACAGGGTCAAGGGGAGGGAGGGAGCACAGACAGAAGCGGGAAAAGAAGAGGATTTAACATGATGTCAATGATAAATGTGACACTAGTTTTAGCACCTGGTAAAGGACAGTCTGAAAGGGCTTAGTTACTGTACGCAAATGTAAGGCTAGTGAAAGCTCTCAGATCTCTAAGCAACGTTCAATCATGCTACTTAGGATTTTCTATTATTATCACTGTTGTTCTTGTTACATCACCAATCTTAGTTTTACATTTGTAAAAGCTTAAGATGTTAGACTAACTAATCATTGTCTCCCAATCATTCTGCATCATTACTAATAACCAGTCATTTTTTAAATCTCTAAAACAAGTAACGTGGGATTCTTAGCAGAAAGTAGTGTATACACTGTGTACTGTGACCCAGTTGGTCTAACACAGTTCACTATTAAACTATTAGTGAGTACAACCAAGACAAAGACCAATATCTACCGGTGAAATAAGTATAGGAGGAGAAGGGGTTAATGGTGGGGTTACTCTTTGAAAAATAGTTTTCATGTTGACTAGCACTGTGTTCTACGTGTGTAACACTGTTCCATTTCCCAGCCACAAGTTTCCACTGTGACACTGGATCAGGTGCATGTACGCATGCATGACCACGTGTAAACACATCTGCTGCTCTGCAAACACATGTATGGATACAAACTGAGCGAGCATTCTCTGCACATGACTTCTCCACTCGCCATCTCCTGACTTTCCCGGCATACTTGTTTTTCCATTTCAAAATATTGTCAATATCTTTTTTCTTGTTTTTGGATACTGGTACTCTTGGCTCCTGAAATGTGGAAAAGGTACAGACTGTGGTGTGTTTCTCTAAATCTTGACCTGTTTTTACCTTATCTTACGCTTCAAATGAAACTTCTGGATATATGAGGTTTGATCTAAACACTGGACACCGGGACTGTTTTACAAGGAGGACTGTGGAACAGCAGTCACAGATCACTTCTATTTTCCTGCCATTGGTAGCAGGTAGATCCACGCTGACTTATTGAGCACAGCAACACGGACTCCTTAACAGGTTCCAGTGTTTTGGAGTCTTTGTCTTCTTCTTTAGATCCTGAGAACAAAAACACTGGTTAAAGAAGACAAATCCTGATGTACACAAATTCTTCTGCTTTCAGGATGGCTAGAGACGCCAAGGAGAGAAAAACCTAAGAGACCACATGTTAAAAGCTTCCTATCATTTCCACAGCTCTGTTCATTAAACAACGTCAGTGCAGCATAGTGTCTAAAGACAAAGCTCATCTAATGTGGTGGAAATGGGTTGTGCGTCATTTACCTGCAGAGGGATGGAGATCAGGTTGGACGTAGGTGAGGCATGTTTTTCCTTCTCCCACTGGCTGGGTGATGGAAATGTGTCAGTGGAGTCTGTGGAGGTGCAGTTCCTCACCTCTGTCTCTGTCCACTGGTTCTTGAACCAGTTGCATTCAGGAGTTCAGCTGTAAAACCTTAAATGACGTCTAAGTCCAGGTTGGACTCCCAGGAAGAAGACGTCATGAAGCTGACTTCACTCAGAGTTGGGGAGGGGGAGTCCTCCAGCCTTTCTTCGCCCACACATTCCCAACACACCTTCTGAATTTTCTCATCAACTTCCTCAATCTCAGGTGTAAAGATTTCTGTGGCGTCTGAGTCCAGGTTGGACTCATCTTCCTTGGAAGAAGAGGATGTCTTGAAGCTGACTTCAGACAGAGCTGGGAAGGGAGCATCCTCCAGCCTTTCTCCGCACACATATTCCCAACACATCTTCTGAATTTCCTCATCATTTGGATGGTTGCTTAAACACCAGCACTTTTTAGTGTCCTGCCAACCTAATATTACATCTAATCCATTTAGACTTGTGTTGTTGTGTTTTATTGTAATCTTTCCTCTGAACACTGGCAGATTGAGTCTTGCGTGCTCTGTCTCTATCTGCACACATGACGTGTTTTTCAAGTTTGATACAGAATCAGCAACATCCAAACATCCAATAGATACAAATGTCAAAGTTTTCTTCTTGTCTGTAAAGTGCATTTACCTGAGAGTCTTCAGATGATCTGGCTTCAAATAGGAACAGAGTTCTTGATATTGGCTTGAGGGCGTGACGTCTAATACTGGGCCTGTGCTCACTGTAAAGCGCTGTGAACATCAGCTGGCATTAGCTAGAGAACACCAGAATTCGCAGGTCTGGCAAATGGGACTAGTCTGCAGCATCAGCTTTCATTTTAAATGTCTGAAGCCCTCTCTAGGTTGATCCTTTTCATTTTCATCAAGTGATGTGGCACCTCTTCTTCCTAACATATTAGCCATTCCATATGATATAGTGTTCCTTAATATACTCAGAATATAAATACTCTATACCATCGTCTTTGTCTGGAACTCTGATCATGTGGTTTGTTATTACATCCCATCTACAAATTTACGCAGCAAACTCCACTCTGTCTTTTTTGGATTTTGAACATTGGCTTTCAGCTTTGAACTCTTTAGAAGTTGTCCTTAGCTACCATTCATACTGTCCTGTTCAATCTGGGCTCAATTTTCCACTTGGACATATGTCCTCTGATTAACATTCTTTGAACTCTGAACTGAGCTCAGTTAGTAGATGTGTGATAGTAGTCACGAAAAATGGATGAAACACTGAATAAAGTACTGCAATAGAGTAATTACCTACAAATACTGTGTACAGAGGCTAGATTTATTAAATAATAGATCTGCAGACACGTACCCTTTCATTCATTTACATTTCATCATCTACGCAAAAAATGCAGCTGAAAAGTTCTACACAGACACTGGTTAGGAGAGAGAGAAGAGGCGTGGTTTATCAGCAGGAGTTTCATCCGTTACACTGCTCTACGGTTTCTCACATCTGTGACTGATGCATCATAAGAGATGTTGAGTTATTGCAGAGACCCACTCCTGCAGAATGAATTAACACACATAAAACACACACACACACACTCATCCCAGCGCACACGAACCTTATACAATGGCAATAATCAACACTGCCCTCACAACACTGTATGTACACATCTTTGTTTTGTCGTTATTTAATCCCATGCGAGTCCAGGCACACTTTATTTCCTCTCTCTGCCGACACCCCTTCACTTTCCTTCGTCAGTGGTCTGTCCTGGTCAGTGTTTCAATGGAAGAGTTTGTAGGGACTAATTTTGATGGGGTCGGTGTCTGGAAGAAGTACATCTAAAAGAAAGAAGAGGAAGTTAACTACCTGGTCGTGCTTATGTTCATGTTCAATGAGAGTGTATGAGGCTACACCTTCCACCCTTTGTAGCTCACTAACCTTACAGATGATTGCCAGCAGTGTGTGCAAAACTACTATAGTCACAAGCGTAGCCACTGCTGTCACTTTGGTGTCGTCACGGACAACAGGCCAGAAGGTGATAACCAGCACTGAACCTGATATCACCATGGCAAAGAGGACTAGTGTCCAGCGCAACCACTCAAATGGTATGAGCCACAAAACCTGAAGAGGAGAGGGTTACAAATCAAAAGCTGAGTTCACATCCAACCAGTTTGGCTGTGTTAAAACATGCAGTGAGTGCACCTGACATTTTACCAACAATGTTGGAGCTATAGCTCAGCAAACGTTACATATTTTACTAGTCTTGTGTTATTTTTACATGTTAATGTCAAATAATACCACACAGATCCACAAAATTGAGCATTAGCAGCTTTGACACCAGGTCTGAATAATTAAAGTCTGGATTATCTGGAAGAAAATCTACTTTTAAACACCAAAAGATTTGCATTATCATAAAAATATTTTTTATGATATTTGTTGTACAATTTGTTGTTTTCCAGAAAGAATTTTCCTTTTCAAGGTGATTTAAAATCACGCATATGTTAAAACAGAGGACATGATTATTTATGTAACAGCAAAAACTCCTTTTTTTAAAGCCTAATCAGGGACAGTGGTTATGGGTGTGCAATATAATAAAACGCACCATGTGATAATGAAAATACCTTGATTATTTATTTATGATTGTTTATATTGGGTTTTCTTGTTGCAGAAATCATCCTCTATGCACCTGTACCCCTGTTTATGCCTCTGTGCTGTGACTGCTGTGGCTGTATGTTTACAAGTTGCCATTTGAGCTCTTACATTTGCAGACATGGACATAATTTACATGTTTGGAAAACAATAGGACAAATTTTGTGTCATATGGCACAACCCCAACTATGGCTGCAAATCAACTTATTGACAGCCCATGGGCACTGCATTGGTTTCTTGTGTGTGACAATGCTAGATGTAGAGTTTTTTTACACATAAAAAGAACAGTAGCTGAGATGTTGACTAAATCTCAAAACTCAGGAGAGAGGACTCACAGAGGTGGGAATGTAGATGAAGAGGGAGTAGCCATATACACACACGGTCTCCAAGAAAGAATAGCCTCCGATCTGTCTCTCAGCCCCTTTCCGCCAGGTGAGAAAACCCCATAAACCAATTGGCACCAG
This sequence comes from Microctenopoma steveboyesi, assembly GCA_032359275.1. Taxonomy (NCBI): domain Eukaryota; kingdom Metazoa; phylum Chordata; class Actinopteri; order Anabantiformes; family Anabantidae; genus Microctenopoma; species Microctenopoma steveboyesi. Next base: position 1,978,422 of record JAUMHF010000025.1, read on the forward strand.
CCAGGCATACAAGAATATTACTACAGCTGCTATTGTTACTGCAGGGAAACACAAATAAAGTCAAGTTACCGGTGGACATGCTGCCATTTAACTATAGGCTGTGAGTCTGTGTAGGACTGACCTCTGTGGAACTGTGGTCTGTAGTGATATGCAGGGTCTCCCATCTTACTGAGGAAAATAGACAGGTCTCCACTGATGGCGACTGAGAACACTAATGTAACACAAATCCAGAACGGACCTGAAAACACAAATACACACACTGTGAATGGCAGCTATTATTCCCTAAATCAGAGCTCGGTGCCCACTTCTAGGTAGAGAAGCCACAGAGCTAAAAATGTTTTTGCTTAACGACTGCAAATTATAACATAACGTTGTTTTGTAACCCTTTAACCCCATAAGACCAGTTCACAAAGAAAATACAGTTCTGGAAATAATAGCAATGTTCACATATTGTGGAAATATACAGAAAATTTTTTTTATATTGAAATCTTATGAAAACAACAGTATTTTGGCTCACCGTACAGGTCTGGACTGTTCCTAAGGTAGTGTTTAATAAAGTTTCTTCCAGGTAAAGGCATCACCGATCCTTTAACCCTGTCCAGCACCTGCATCACATGAGGTGGTGTCAAACAGGAGAACAATGCAAACTATTAGCAATAGTCTCCCAACTTCTATTTTAATAATTTAATAGCATCTATTGTTTAATTGCACATGCAACTGCACAGAGGGTGTATTTGTAGAAAGGGAGCGGCTCAAACCTGCACAGTGTCCACATTGAAGAAAGACTGATAGTACTCAAATGTCCAAAAGCCACCAGATGGTTTCTGTCCTCCTAAGAGCTGGAAGCAGACACATTTTCAGCTGCTAGCAACTTCAACTACAGGTATTAACACTCTTAACTGGTGTCATGACGATGCTCTCCTCACCTCTGAATTCTCCTCTTGAGCGTCTTCATCCTCTGATAGGTCCAATTTCACCTCCTCTCCTGCTGTTACTAGAGCTGGGGTGTTTGAAGCAGACATACTAAGTGTGGAAGCCCCCGGGTCTGCAGACAACAGCTCTGCTGCTTCCTCAAACTCTACAGACACACATAGGAGATAAAGCATTAGTATGGGGATGGTGGAGGATTCAACATCTCCTGTACAAAAAAATATAAAGACTTGTTTGTGGACATTTTAAGCTAAATTTAATTAAATCACAAGATTTAATTTGCTGTGTCCAAAATAGCTGCAGTTTCAGTTTAACCTGAATTTTTGGAACCATTGAATGACTTTTGCAAATCATGTTTTACACAAAGTGGTGGACTGAAGTTGCTGTAGAAGCTAAACCACGAGGATATCATTAAAATTCAGACACAGTAGAAAATAAAGCTTCGTCTACTAATTCAAGGTTAGTGGTACCATCCCTGACGCCTCTGCTCCAACAAGTTAAATCATCCTTGACCAAGACACTGAACCTGAAGTTGGTCCTTGTGTGTGTTCCTGACTTGTTTTTTGCTTTAGAGTTAAGTGTCTGCCCAATGACTATGTATGACTATGCAAATGAAAAAAAAAAACAGGACAAACAGCCTGTAACGGTTAGTGATATTAGGACAGGTACACATTCTAAGGCATCAAAAGACATTGGTCACAGCATTATTGACAGCTGAGCCAGTTGAGTCATCAGAAACATGTGTCACTTCAATTCAAAGTTCACTAAAGACAGGGTTCGCCAAATTCTCTTGTATAAACGTTTAAAATTATTACATTAAGTCACAAATACTGCCACAGAGACACGCATTTAATAATTCCATGATGTTTACCTTGAAATTGTAGATCATTAGGACTGGCCATTGCTTCAGTGGACAAACGGCTGCCTCATGTAAGACTTAAGACAGGATCAAAAACTGTTCATTTATTTAAGAAACACACGTAACACGCGTAAGTCTCAAAACCAATTTAACCCTAACCCACATCAAATACGTTCTGAATTTTGTCGTTTAATGCCTAGAAAAGCTCAGGTTAAAATACTACCTGTCCCAGCAGGACCTTCCTGACGGTGACTGCGTGACAGCGACAACAAAGCTGAACGGCTGAAACTAGCTAGGCCGACACGCGTTAGCTCTAGCGTTTCGCATTTGTTTGAACTTCAAAATGTGGCTAACACAAGACATTTAACAACACGGATCTTGTGGATTTAATAAATTGACAAAATATAATATAAATAATGATAAACCGCTGCTAACGCTTCTTTCTCATCCCGCAGCTGTCAGGATGTCTGATTAGCGCATCTTCCGGACACGTCACCACGTAAACAAAACTGACACGTGATTTGTTTTTTTAAACAACTTTATTTGATAATGACAGATGTTGACGGTGTTGATTTAAAGGAACAAATTAAACTTATAAATTAATATTCTCTCTACATAGAACCGCAATATAATTACATTTATAGGACAACATTGATTTGTTGTAAAATATTGAAAGCAAACACTGCATTATATGATTATGCTGAATGTAGCAAAGGCATAATTAGAATATATAATGTTTGATAAAAATGTGAAAAAAGCATATTGTGAATAAAGTACATCTATTAAAACTACCTTTTCCAGTCACATCCATGAAATGTATACTACTAATCTCCATCAGTCCTACAACCTTAAGACAGAATTATTAAATTCTGGTAAAAATAATTCTGGTTGTGTTTTTAAAGCGATTTATTGCGACGGGGATTTAATTTCTTGCATCATTTTCTTATCACCTCTTGATCAAGGCAGATATGCTGGGTGTTAATTTAACACTGACGTTTTCCTTTGTTCGTAGTTATTGCGTTTGGTTGTGCCTTAAATGTGATGTTAACGTTTTTAAGGCGCCTCGGTGAGGCGGTGCATTTTACGGTGAAACACCGGAACGTTTATTGGGTCGAGTTTTCTGTCGGAAGGTTAAAACACTCACTCTGTGGCCGCCATATTGGCTGCATGTGAAACAGGCAGAATGTTTCTTCTGCATGAAGGTGACTAGTAACTAAAATCACGTAAAATGGCATCGCTGCGTGTAGGGAGGAGGATGTTCTGTGCTGCGACCGCGAAGAGTCGCTGGGAAGCGCTGAAAACTAGTAAAGCAGGTAAGAAACAGACACATTTATGTTAGCCAGGTAGCTAAACTCAGGAGGTTTCCTGTTCTGCCCAACCTCAACATAAAGTCAGTTAACAATCTGATAAATGTTTTATATACTATACTAAAACCAGTTGGGTTGAAATAAATACTGCAGGCACACTGCAGAGGGACCACAGTAACTCGGTTAGGTTTTACTAATGCCAGGAAAGGATGATGTCTCGTCTCTTCTGTCTGTAGGTGTGTGGTGTCGCAGCCTGCTCTCTGATTATAAAGAGGCCTGTAAGGACATCGTTGTTGGTGCCCGGGAGCGTCCTGTCAAAGCGTCAGTGTATGGGACACTGCTGGCTGGGGCCTGGGCCTGTATCCGTTCAAAACCGGACTACTCCTCTTTTGAGGCAGCTCTGCTGGATCGCTCCACCCAGCTGGGTCTGCTGTCACCGTGGAACCGCAACGGCTCCTCAGATGGCCACGTGCAGAGTCTTCTAAAGTTTCATAACGAGGGCAGGCTTCACCACATAAGCCTGGGACTCCTCTCTCTGGTTTACTATGCCGACTACAACCCTAACACCACACTGTATGAAGCCCGGTGCTCCAACCTCTCGACACGCTGGAAGGAGCTCCCTCAGCATGTGCTTGACGTGGGCTTTGCTGGACGCTGGTGGATCCTGAACTCAAAGATGCAGGACTATGACGTGAACGAGGAAGAGTTCAAGCACCTGCCGCCTCACATGCAGGTGACGTTGCCACCCAGTGTTATGGAGGTGGAGAGGAACGAGAGGTTGCATAAGGAGTCCTGGTTGGCGCTGACGATGGTGGATGAGGAGAAGGAAACAAATGTAGTGGAGAGAGACCGATAAAACCACTGAAACAGGAGCAGGCTCAGGCTTAAGTGCTATTACGTTACCACTGCATTTAATAATTTGTCATGTAGTGCTGGATCCTGGCTGTGCTCACATCGTTCAGCTATGCACTGTCCATACGACCCGGAAATAAGGAAACATGCAGCTGTTTGTTTCGTCTTCTGTTTATTATTTCCTGCAGCTTCCTGTTTTTTTCCACAGAAACTACTGCATTGACATCAGTTTACAATAAATTAAATGTCACTAGTCCGTAGGTGTCTTAAAAGTCACTTCAAAATCACTAAAATACATGGAAACATAATGTGCATATATCAACATGACATGTTGAGTGTTGTTGTTTGGAAATTTGCAATTTTGTATGTCCTGCTTCCCGAAGCCTGAGAACCCTGATGAGAAATGTTATATACAGTTTAATCACTGTGTCCATCTGTCGTGGTTTCACTTTTGGCTGTCAGCTTGTTGAAGAATACTGTATGTGGGCTACAAGGATCTTCAGACTGGAATCTTCTGTATTGTTGGTGAAGGATGTGTTTTCTGTGAGTAGTAAATGATCTACTGTTTTCAGTCACGTAGGACATCAAACTCATACATACGAATCATTATATTCCAAACTCTGTGATTAAACATAGTTTAAAGCGCAGGTAGAGATACGAGGCCCTTTTGTTTAGATCAAAAAAGTAATGCTGGATGTTCCTATTCAAAGACAAACCTAAACTGTGAGATGATCAATGGAGGAGGAGTAAATGTCTTCTGAGATTTTAGTCACCTTTCTGGTCCTTGAACAGTTTTTTTTTTTATTATTTCACCAATGACGTTGAAAAGGCAGAATTAATCAATGAGGTCACAGACATTTGAGAAGGTGCAGTCTGACTGCACACTGCTTTTGATGGGCCACAAGCCAGAAACTTGATGCTAGTTAATTCTTGATATGTTACGTGCTTATGTTTTAATGTAAAATCTCACACTGTAAAACACACTACCTTTGTTTATCGTCGGCTGTCTAATAGTTCAGTAAACAGCTACAGAGAGAAAAATCAAATTAGGTGAGCTTTAGGCTGCTTAATAGTGTCTTTGACCTTTTGTCCTGATAAAGGAGATCGAATCGTAATGGAGGTCAAAGGTGAGTCCGATGTCACTGATACGGCGAGGCTATCAGATGTCTCTTAAAGGAAGTGACGGATCAGGGGCCACTCTGGTTTTCAGTTGAGGGCTGATTCTTGGTTCATCTCTCCTCAGTCTGTCCAGGTACTAGTGGATTTAGCCAGCAGATGGTGCTGTACTGCAAAATAAGAGTTAGAGTAGAAAGCAGCCTCAGCATAAATAATTTTTCTGAATAGTGGTCAAGAACACGTAGCAGAACTGTTTGAAGTGTCCTGGTTTTCTGCATGAACACCGATGAAACATGCAGGTTCATTTGCTCTTTTCCACCATCCCTCTCACTGTTCAAGGATCTGGTCAGCAAGTGTCTAAACCTGAACTAACTTTCTGATGTAAACAATGTGTTGTTTGACAAAATAGCTCCTTCAGTTTGGGAGCTGGTCTCTCAGTAGCATCAATGACTTATCTACTTATCATAAAATTTTATGTATCTAAATAGTTTTCTGAGCAAAAAGCAGCCATTTGGTTTTTTGTTACTGATCTAATTTAACTGGAAAAGAGAATTTCCCCAAAACATTTTTTAAGTTAATTCTTCACATGGAAACCAAACTTGTCCATAAATATACAGAGCTATCAGAAAATATTTCACTTTATGCATCATGTATATTTTACATTTTTAATACAAACCTTGGTAAATTTAATGACAACCTATGAAACATGACTAGGTCATCATTCATGCTTATTTATTCATACTTGCAATTGTGATGATAACTGTTCTCCATGACATGTGACTGAGCATCTGTAGAATACACCCATAATTAATAAAGAAAAAATAAGATGCTGATTGCAGTATATGGATATAATTCAGTTGTACTTCAGTTCATTTGTACAAACTGTATATTCAGGTTTATTATTCTACATATAAAACGAATAGCGGAGCCTGTTTTTTTACTTCCAGGTTTCTTGCCTCAGAACAAACGCTATGCTTTTTTTTGGGTAGGTCCATTACAGTTTTTTAAAAACCAATTACTGTAGATCAGCCTGCGTTGCTCTAACACTGCATCGCTTTAAGCCACATCGCTTGGCACACTGGATGCAACAAGGCCATTAGCCTGCAGAGATGTATGCACATAGTCACTGAATGCTAACGCCGGCATGCTAACATGTTGATTTTCCCAGGTACAATGTTTCCCATCAGGTTTTAGCTTGTTAGCATGCTTACATTAGCTGCATAGTTTTATAGCTCATGTAAACCATTAGCATTAGTGTTAATTAGCATGTGAACCAAAAAACTACATTTTACGTAATAGTGAATGTTTGGCTTTTTAAGATTATGGACAGGATTTGATAGTTTAAGTAATGTTCATCACAACACAGTATTTGGAAGTATCAGAAATAAATCTGTATGGATATGCTGTTGCTGCCTTGTCTCTTTGCCTCACTGTTGTCGCATCTTTTCAAGCTTCCCTGTCTGCGCTTCTCCCCCTTTGCCTTATGGCCTCTATCGACCCCTGCTCCACCATCCATCCTGCCCCCTCCTCCACAAAGACAGTGGGTCTGTTGGCCATAGGGGTCGGCAGGGACGGTCACTGTCAAGTAGTGTTTGAGTAACGTGGTGATTCCCTCCCCCTCTATTCAATGCAAATACAAGATGGACGAGTTGAAGAACATCACCTGATCATTTAAGTATAGTTACTACATCCCACATATAAATACTCGCTTTTAACTATCACTTTGATCCGTCTTCATTTTTGCTATTGTAATACATCACTTCCTTTACTTTGACTACACTTGCTAACTCTGAGAAGGGAGAGCAGGAGGTGATGAAGGCGAGGAGAATAAGGGGAGAACAAAAAAATAGGACTGTCTGGACGTAATGTTGACCTCATTGACCACAGCAGGGCCAGACGCACACATATACACACACAAGACAGCACACAGTCTCTGAGCGACCTGATCAATATGTAACGGAGGAAAGGAGGGATGATGGAGCGAGTAGAGGCTACACTGCCGAAGATGGAGGACCGTACGAGTAAATAAGTGACAGAAACTGCTGGACTTAGAAATAAGAAATGTCAGTATTAGAAACAAAACTGTATTTTCTCATTAACATATCTGCATTTGTTTGGCATAGAAGGGGAAAACCAATCTAGTCATATATATATATATATATATATATATATATATGTACACATTTGATACATTGCACATTAAACCCAGTTTACATGTGCAATCATTCATGTTTTATCACTTTGCATGTGTTTTTTATTCGCATGTAGTTTCATTCAAATGTAGTAATTTCGATGTCATGTGAAAAAGCAATGGAATCAATTAAATTGTGATGCACACATATTCGCATCATTCAGATGTTTTAGAATGTGATTCATTCACATTTTAGGACCGTGTAGTTTAAGAAATACCACGTGAAAGTGTTTCACTTTAATTCTACACATTAAACACGGTGAATTAGTTTAACACTAGAGTTTTGGACAGGGATTGGGAACTACTATTTTTCACAAACAAAAAAGATATAATTAATTTCCAGTTTATGAAATTACACATTTATTTTTTGATAGTGAATAAATAAATTGTATTGAGTAAAATATGTGGAAAACAGAAAACAGCAAAGACTACGAGACAGAAGAGACAGGATGTGCAGCATCAAAAGGGTTAAATGTCTGGGTCCAGGAGAGAAAGAAGTATCTGCTGGGTGCACATGCGTGTGTGTGCAAGCAGCTCCATAATGTCACTCAGTCTTAGAGTGTGTTTGAATGTTTGAAGACAGCAGTGAGGGAGGAGGAGATAGCAAAGGAGGGCAAAGCGAGAGAGGAGTGGAGTGGAGGAGGGGTGTCTGGTAGACAGAGAAAGGGAAGGAGGGGTGGGTGGGCAGGAGGGGACGAGCCAAGTGTGCACAATATTCATTCAAACTGACAGAGGCTGTGTGTGTCCTGGTCTGCACTTCCCATTGCTCCTCGCTCTTTTTCTCTCACTCTCACATGCTCTCTCTCTCATGCCAGACAGTCTGCAGTTTCCAACAGCAGGAAGAAGGCACAGAAGAAAGGGTGGAGAGGAAGAAAGAAAGGGAAAGAGTGTGATAAATGACAGACGAGGAGGAGGAGTAGGAAGCGATCAGGGACAAGGAAGGAAGTGAGGAACAGAGGATGAAAGAAAGACAGAGAGAGTGGCGGCTTGGCTTTTCATGGGAGGGGTAAAGAAGGAGGGATAGAGATAGAGGAATGCAGAGAAAGGGGGACAGAGACGCTACTCCTCCTGCAGAAGAGCATGTTGGGTAAGCCAGTTTGCGCCCTCATTTCCTACATTTTTGCAGGTTGCTTGTTGTGCATGTAGCGGCCGGGCTCTGATCCCTCACCAGTCCCTGACATCCACTTTCCATTGTCACTCTGTGGGAGAGGCTGTTTGCCGGCAGACATGAATGCGATGTGACAGTGTGTCAGCGGATGTTTGCAGACACTGATGTGCGTGCAGGATGCAACGCCAAGGAGGAACGCCCAGACAGGCATGGAAAAAGTGCAGAGTTGAGCATGGAAGTGGATGTAGTAAAGGACACCGTGGCGGCTCGCTAACATAGTAAGTGCGTCCATACAAGGATTTTCATTCATGATTTGTCGTTTGTGTGTGAGAGTCTGTGTCTGAGGGATGGGCATGTTTTCACAAGTGTTCATTTGTGTTTTTGGGAGTATGTGTATGCACACATGTGGCTGCTCATATAGAGATGCATGGGTTGTATACATGCGTGTGTGTGCGTTGGCTGTCCCAGTGGAAGTGAATGAGAATTAGATTAAAGTATTGATTCAGTCTGGGCCAGGTAGCAAGATCCAGACTTGGTCACAAACCCAGCAGCAAAAGAGGGGGAAGGGCCATCGCCATTCCCATTAACCCTGATATCTCCCACACACTCTTACACACACACACACACACACACACACACACACACGTCTATATACATTATTAATGTTATTGATAAGCGAGCATAACTCTTATTCAGAACTCTCACTGTAAAAATTCACTTTTTTCATAAAAACACAGAAACAGTAAAACAATTCTATTTGTAACGGCACATCTACACACACTCACAAAGACGCACACACACTCGGGTGAACTGGGTTCAGGTCACTTCGAAACACACTCCCACACACAAACACGCAGACCAGCAGTTTCCCCAGTAATGGCGGTGCCTCCCATGAACTCATTCACCGGGGGGGTCACGGGTTCAAGTCCCAGGTGGGGGGAGGGGGAGAGAGTAAGCGAGTGGGAGAGTGAGGGAATAAGGAAAGGAGGAGGACCACCACTCACTCACTCACTCACTTGCTCCCCACCCCACCGTGGCCCCCCTGTCTCTGTGCGTCTCCCTCCCCCCATTTTTTACCTCGTAGCCGCAATACGTCTTCCCATTCAGACACACATGCATTCACATGCAACCATGCATACACACACGCATACACAGGAAGTAGTGCACATGCGGTAAATGCAGCTTTGACATCACCACTGAATGACTGTGTGTGTGTGTGTGTGTGTGTGTGGGTACCACGTCCTACACGGTGCTTCCTTCGTGTGCCAGTGTTTATTTTGGCTGCTGATATCTGAACCACAAGTGTTCAACATCACTGTCTGTGTGAGGGCAATTAGCATTTGTACCTGTCTACAGTGTGTGTGTTTGTGTGTGTGTGACCATATGATCTATGTACTTCAGTGCAGCCACACAGGTAAAAAAGGAACCATCTCTCATTTGAGGAGGCACTGTGTGCGTGTGTTGTCATCGCCATGTCAGTGCTATGTAGTTATGCATGCAGGCACACACTGGGTGGAGCGGAATGCAAACAGACACACACATGCAAACACACGGTAGTGTAGAGCAGATGTGTCAGATTTTATATCAGCAGCAGCACTCAAAACTATTTTTTCTAGCTTGTCCCCCTGAGCAAAACACCCAACCACCTGCCTGCACACACTGCTGTAGCTGCTGGAGTTCATTGTGGTCTGCTGTTCAGATCTTCACTAGACATTACCTGGATTCTTTTTATTGTATATGTATATATTATGTAAATGTACTGGTGTGTTTAAACCCATTTTCCCCTGTGTTTGCTGTTCTCAGGAATCAATCACACACATGCCCAGAATTTAGAATAAACAATATCAGTAATCAGTTGGCGCTGGCGGTGAGGAGCGCTCAGAAGATGGAGCTAACACTAGTAGAAAAAGTGAGGAAAAAAGCATGGGAGTTCTGAATGTGTTGCTCCAAAACAGTTTCACACAAATAGGAATGAATGTGAGAAAGTTTAACTTGACTACAGATTTGACAAAACACAGTTTTAACATGAAGTCCAACAAACGTACTCTGCACATGAGCACAGAAATGCGCACACATAAATGCACTCAGACACACACACACAGCCTGTCTTTCAGAGGAAACAAGAGCGGCTGACCTTTGACCTTTACCATTCAGCCTGTCTGGAAAAAAAATACCAAGCCTGGAATCGATCAACACTGCTCTCACCCAGACCCTGCCAACAAGCCCAACCCCCCACCCCCCACCCCCTCCAACATCTCCAATCATCCACCCACCCTTCTTTTTCTTTTCACTCACCCTTGACTCCCCTCCTTCCCTCCCACCAGCACAGCACCTCACCCTTCTCCTCCATCATCACACAGTCGATCCAAGAGCAGTTCCGCTATAAACATATCACAGCGTAGAGGTTTTACTGCATGACCACACACGCTCCGGCAGACTTACTTAAACAGGCTGAATACACAGGGAAGACAATGCTGTGCGAATACTGCACTGCAGCATTGGCATTAAGCATCTTTTTTGCATACAATCCAGTCTCCTAAATTTAATAGGTGGGAGGATCAGTTAGTGGAATCACCTGGCTCATTGTATATTCAATACTTTTTCCTCTGAACAGGTGTGTGAATAAGAGAGAGAACCAAACTGGCTAAAATATTGTTCAGGTATATTAGTAATGTGACAAAGAGTGAGAAGAGCAGACCGGTATTTATACTGACTAAAAAGGGGAAATTGAGTCCAGGTGAGTCAGTAGGTGGGGCAAAGTTAGGTGGTGGAACTGGAGGAGACAAACTGAAAAGAAGGGGATGGGCAGGCCCAAGAAGATAAATCAACAAAACGAAATCAGGACTAAGTCACAGGTTAAATGCACACCTGCAGAGCACTTGTCTCTTCCTATTTCACGTCCGCTGGGGCTGGCTCTGTCATGGATGTCCACTCGTAGAGGTGGATGAGTAGGACAGGCGTGTTGGTGGCTCGCTGTCAGTCTGGGTTTTTCAAGTGCTGGGGAACATTCAACGCTGTCGGTGAGTTTGTGAGTCAGTGAAACCATCGAGCGCTGAGTGTACCTTTACGCTTGTGATGACATCTCTGCCGCACTGACACATTATGTAGGAGAATGTTTCGACCTGCCAAAAACAGGCGTAACTGCTACACTAGTCTTTGGACAAGACACTGATACCCTGTAGTAGAGCAGACACAGGTCCAAACAACAATTTCCCCAAGGGGATCAATAAAGTTATAGTACTATTATTATTAATTGGGGAGTTCGACAGCTCATGTGTACGCATGCCACTCTATGAAAAAATATAATATATGATATACTTTACATACAGTATATCTGTTGACTGCATGTATTTGGTGTTGGCCCCTCCCACATTTGGCTAAAAGCTTCATGGGTGCATGTATCCATCTGTTTTTCGTGTCAGAAGAGCTGCCTCCTTATCTGTGCTTCCTTTGGGGAAACGCTCACATGGAATAGTCATCCACCACCGCAGGTTTCCGGTTCACATTCATCGCTGTCGGTGGGTTGGTGATGTGGTTAACCTGCCGGTCGATGAATGGCAGCCGTGGCCATGCATGGCTCTGCTGTGCTCATCTTTAATGACTGTTACTGTATCTGTGGGTTGTTTGTGCTTTTTTGACATGAAATATGTTGTAAATCAAATCCAGACATGAATAAAGCAGAGATTAAAACATTTTGAAATTGTTCTGTAGTTTGTCTTATTGTTATTTGTCCTATAATTGGTCATAAAATATCATCTAAGCCACAAGTATAGACAAAGATAATATGCTTTAAATATTAGACATATTAAACTTTTACAGTTCTAGTTTAAAAGGAAGAAATTTAATAACTGGCTGAACCTTGTTTGGCAGCAAGTATTTCTGGTAGCCAGTGGGGTCCAGCTTCATCCAAATATGTTTGTACATGGGTTTTCTAAACTACCTTTTCTCGAATGCACGGTTCATCTGAACAAACCACTCTTGTTAATAGCAAACTCACAATCTAACTCACACCTCCACAATCTGGTTTCTAGTTTCCCTGAACTCCAGGTCGACTCCAATTAGCTTCTGTTAATGCCAATCACCTCAAAGTTCACAAGCTGTTACTCCTATGTTAAAAAATATTGCTGGTATCAAAATGTGTAAGAATCTGAAAAGTGCACAAACAAGCAGTTAACATTGCGTGAGGAAACTTGACAGAAAATAAACTTGATTGGAGGCGACAACAGCAGAGAAAGAAATGTTTGATGGAGGAAAGAAGGAAAAACCCTCTGGGAGAACATAGTGATTTGACGTGACATAAGACAACATGACTCTGAGTTGTGGATGCGTCAGCGTGTGCGTTGCCCCCAGGCTTCGTAACAAGGTCACTGAGCAAAGAGGCTCCTCACATACAGCCCATCTTTAAGAACAAAGGAACTGCCCGCGACCACGTGAGTCACAAGAGAAGACGAGAAATGAGTCCTGGTTAATTGCTACTGATCCATGACTTTGATCTTTGAGTTTGTGTGACACAGGTTTCTTAAGGGGATATGGGGCTTTAAAAATACAAGTTTTATATTAGATTTGTCAGTGGTGCTCATCCAACAAAAAAGAAGCCTTTATGTGTTGATGCTATTCAGTATTTGCGTTGCTGTGGATCCTTTCTTTTCCGTTTGAAACAGCTATAATAAGGTAAGGCAATTTCTCTCTGGGATTAATAAGGATTTTTCTTATCTTTAATCTTGGGAACTGTTCTGACACACAGAGACTTAAGCCCGCTCCTGACCCCTACAGGCTGAAGTATAAAGCCACTGAGTGGAAAGAAGCCACCACCGGTGCTGAGGTTACAGATGTCATGTTTTTACTGAAGGTGACATTTCAGAGAAGGTCATGTGGTCAATCTCCTCAGTGACCAAGCACATTCACTGATACATGAGGATGAAGATGAACGTATGATGGACGTATCAGCCCTTACCTGGAAAAATCTTTTACAATGTCTATAATCTATTTAAATGTCTACAACACTTAATAATAAAGTGTCAAATGAAGCATACAGGAAATAAAGTTGTTCTATAGTTGTTGAATGTATTATTCATGTCACTTGATGAATTGGGATTAAAAAAAGCCTTGGCACACATCATATTCGCAGCCATATCACCACACGTCGTGTCTGATAGCTCAGCTGGTGGATTTGCACCTTATAAAATGTCTGAGGACATGCAAACTCTGGTCCTCATTAAAAATGTTTGTACACCCCTGCATAAAGTGAAACAAACGGTGATTGTTATTATTAGAACACTAATTTAGGCGTAGTTCCACTGCAGCCGCACATCTTTCTACTTATCTGTGAAGGTTCAGTCATAGGTCATGGCTATCTGACCATGATTCTGAGATTGAAATCCTTTACTTAAGTAAAAGTACAAAAGTACAGGTTTGGAAATGTACTTAAGTACAAAAAGTTAAAAGTAAAAAACTATTTTTACCTTAAATGACACAAAACTCCTTTTGATGATAAAAAATGTTCTAGACATACAAAACACACGACTTTTCTTCTTCTGTTCACAACCTGCTCTGTGTTGGTTTAGAGAGGTTATTCAGAAATTCTGATACTGTCGTGTTTCTCTTTAAACCAAATTTCAAACATGATAATATAGATGAAACTATGATAATATAGATCAAACCGTGATAATAGAGATTAAATTATGATAATGTAAATTAAACTATGGATGTTCTGATCAGGTTTTTGGCTGACGATTCCGATACGATCACCAATGATCACTGATATCGATCGTTTGAATTGTTCATTTTCTAAATGATTCTAGGTATAGATTGATGTGTTATGTGTG
>JAUMHF010000025.1:1994307-2025246 GCA_032359275.1 Microctenopoma steveboyesi
TGTGTGTGTGCGTGTGTGTGTGTGTGTGTGAGGGGGGCTACACCGCACTCAGGACTCTGTATGACGTAAAACATGAGCTACAGGTGATCAGCTTTCATGAAGCTAAATGAAAGGCGGTGATCAGTGATCAAACACTTTGTCACGGAAATCGTCCGATACTGATCGGTGGCCGATCGATGGGAACATAAATAGATAGAAGTGAACACGAGTATGAGCAGCAGTAAATGTTTTTATGTGACTATTTTCCTCTTTACGTTCGCTGCAGCTGGAGACTAATGGCTAATTTTTTTATCACCGCTTTCTGTAGATTTCTCCCGTTTTGTTAGAATTTTTTTGTTTGTTCCCATTGTTTTTTTAATAATGGGAGTAATGAGACGTTTACAAAAATGTCAGGAGTAGAAAGTACAGATACCTGAAAAATCGTACAGTAACGAAGGAAAAATATTCGTTACCTGAGACCTCTGTCTGGTACAATAATTAATCCTGGGATATGCTGGTGTGTTGAAAAAGTGCAGTCCATTATCAGTTCATGCAATGATTGGTTACTTTGGAAACATGATGACTGTATTTTAGCAGGTGGTTCAAAATGCAGGTGAGTTAGTGTGAACCTATTCTTACTTTTCTACAATAAGTTCTATTTGCACATTGATCCATTCGAGCTGGTTTGATGTACAAGCGTGGGGGTGAACTGTTTTGGTTTCTGCTCTGGCCCCATTCCCGGAAATCCATCAGCATCCCAAACATTTTTGCCATTGTTTTCTAGTTCAAAGCACACAAAAAAGGGGAATGTTCATGCGCTACTGAGCAGACAGAGCTTAGTCTTTTATCAACCCTGTGTTAACATTTTTTAATATTTGGGAGATGAGGACGTTATTTGAAGCTTAGCAGTCATTTATGAGAGCAGCTTGTTTTGAAGGCAGTTTTTTATTGTTTTTCTTTTGCAAATGTTATGAACATATGCTCCAATTTTGCAACTTGGTTTTGTCCTTCTGCTGATGTTGCTGAGCACACAGTCGAGCTGGATGAGTTGATGAGAGCAGAACTGCATACAGCACCCTGTGAATATGTGAGGACCTGTAGACACTTTACTTTACTTTACTTTACTTTACTTTACTTGGCAGACACTTTTATTCAACGCAACTTACAGGGAGAAGACACCAGCAATTACTATTATTACTATTACTAATTCGTCAACACAAAGAACATGCATAGGAATTGTTTACTGCTAGACAACATAATGAGTGTGTGTGTGTGTGTGTGTGTGTGTGTGTGTGTGTAGTAGACTTTACTTGAAGTACTTTTTGAACAAGTGATTTTTTGAATGTATTTTAAGGTGGTGATACTGTCTGTCAGTCGAATGGGGCAGGGCAAGTTATTCCACCAGCCAGGGACCACAAAGGAGAAAAGACTCGATGTGATCTGAGACCTCGTGAAGGCGGGATTTTTAGCCTCATTTCATTAACAGATCTGAGAGAGCGTGTAGGAGTGTAACTTACCAGTAGTGTGTCAAAGTAAGATGGAGCAGATCTATTGAGAGTCCTGTAGGCATCAAGGATTTAAACTCGATGCGAGCAGCTACTGGGAGCCAGTGAAGAGAGGTAAGAAGAGATGTGACATAAATGTGTTCTTCGGCTGGTTAAAAATGAGACGGGCCACCGCATATTGGACCATCTGGAGGGGTTTAATGGTAACAGCAGAAGCTCCAGCCAGGAGAGAGATACAATAGTCAAGTGTGGATATGACCATTGCCTGGACAAGGAGCTGTGTAGCCTGTTGGGAGAGAAAAGGCCTAATCTTTCTGATGTTGTGGAGAGTAAATCTACAGGACCTGGAGGTCGCAGCAACATGCTCATGTGGTGGTGACATTACTAATGAAATGTCACCACACTGCAACATGGGAGCATAAACAACCTGCACGCATGTGCAGGGATTTTTTTAGGGGCAGGGGCTTGAGTTTAACCTCCACCCCCTCCTGCACATACCTGGTAACCTGAAAGATCGCTTCCCTTTAAAGCCATCTACTCACTCTATGTGGAAAGTCTTGGATGACCTGCGTTGTTGCTTCATGTTCTCACAATGAGGCTGTTATCTCTTGGAGGTTGGCTACTGAGTTGACATATGGCCACCTAAGGGTGGAGTGCATTAAGTCTTACCTTTGGTTTCCTTTAAGTTACTATATCTTACTATGATCCAAAACAGTGACACAATGAACCAGACACTGCTGACCCTTTATATTCTTCAAATGATCGTTCAGTGTGTTGGTCAGCCACCATCCCAGCACTCAGCTGAGAATCTGTAGGAAGCAGGAATTTACCGTTAAAAACATTTACCAGTATAAACAGCAGGTTTGTTTGGGAACTGGCGCTTCACCAGTTTCATTTCTGGACATCTGGTGCTCTGTGAGAATGTCTTCTCTCAGTACCCAGAGATCAACAAACCATTGTGTGTGTGTGTGTGTGTGTGTGTGTGTGTGTGTTTCAAGCATATCTGAGTGCTAATGTTATGTGTTTCTGGGAACTGCCCCAGTCCAGTCGTGTGCGCGCATGTGTGTGCATGCCTTTGTGAGCGCACATCAGTGAGACTGAGGGATTTTTACTATCCTGAGGTGAAGTAAACTAATGCAACCAAGAAGCCAGAACGTCCACTACGATGCATAACAAGTTTTTTCCACACGCAAACATGCAAACTGGAAAAGCAAGTTTGTCACTTTCATTCATTTGCCTTTATCTCGGGGTTGTAGAAACTCTGACAGTAGCCGTGGACACCATGGAGGAAAAAGAAGCAGATTCAAAGGTAAGAGATTTCACATTTCTGTTAGTAGCCTGATGTTTAAAATCCTTATGGTACTGTGTGAAAAGAAAACTAGCTCCACGTGTTTGTGAACCAGCGTGGGGATATCGACTTCAGAGGTATTTCTTACAAAAAAAACATAAAATTGAAAGTTCATAGTTTTCACATTTTTGTTCTGAGTCTACGTAAGAAGACTAAGAAGTTATTTTTCCCCAGACACCCATCCGACAGTCCCACTCGCTGTGTGCTGGGGAACTGGATTATGTTGACAGGCGGAAACAAGTGGTTCTGAAGTCACTCAACAGCCTGGAGCTAAACTGTACTGAAGTAGGAAAGACTCTCTCACAAGTTTTTCTATGTTCTTTCACAGTTGTTTTGGAAAGTTGTTTTACAAAATAAGGTTAAGATCTTACAGAATTGTATAAGAAAACCAACAAATCCCACCTGAACAACACCAGGTGCTGGGCGCCTGCTACGATGGTGCTTGATCAGTAAGTGCTGTATAAGTGAGGAGAAGGATTTTAAACTGTAAAGTAGGAGAAATATGATTTCTCTTAGAAGTAGTATAAAAAGTAACAAATGTGTTTGCACAAATAGCCTTTCTTTCACAGAACCTTCAGGGCAGTATAAGTAGTTGAGCCTGTGTTGCCAGGTTTTGTAATCCCACCTTTGTTCCAAATATACTGGAATTCTGCAAGCGCTTTCTACGGTAGCAGCAAAACAAACACTACGAACTAGAAATATTAACAACAAAATAGAGATTTTGTATTGTTGTATTATAGCAGACAGTTTCCACACATCTCCTCAAACAGGATTTGGTTCCCCACATCGCTCTGTTGGCGTCAGGTGGTGGTCAGAGGGCAGCGGTTGGTCTGGTGGGATCCGTCTATCAGATGGAGAAGGAAGGCCTGCTGGACACTCTGCTCTACCTGGGAGGAGTTTCTGGGTCAACATGGTAACAATCACCTTACTATGGTAGAGGATTAGAGACAAAGTCAAATATTTATTTTTGTGTTTAAACAGCTACCAGTGACCGTAAACTTATGGTATTTTGAGATGTATGTCATTATGTTGAACTGAAAAGGACATTTTATTACTGTAGAAAAACATGTTCTTGATTTGTCTTTGTCTTTATCCTCTCCTCTCTGATAGGTCCATGTCCTCCTTATACAGTGATCCAGAGTGGAGCACCAACATGGACAGAGCAGTGACCAGGCTGTCAGGATCTGGGGTTGAGCTGGAGGAGGCTCTAGCATGGTTGAGTAAGAGGGCAAAAGAAGAGGACTTCTCTCTCACTGATATCTGGGGGGTCTTGACCTCTGCTGGGATCATGAAACAGGTACACACACACACTTCAGCTGATTCCCATTTAAAACACAGCCCACTGTGAGAAATTGGTTGGTCTTTGGTTTCATCAGATGGACTTGCGGCGACTTTCTGATGAAGCCAACAGGAACGCCACCAACCCTTACCCCGTCTACAGCGCCATAGAGAAGTACTGCTTCTCCAATGGGCCTATAGAAGGTGTATATGCACATGCCACAGCTTAAACAGCTTTTTTGATTAGTATCACTGTGCTGTATGTAAAACAGACTATGTGTGTGTGTGTGTGTGTGTGTGTTAGGGAAATGGTTCGAGGTGAGTCCTCATGAGGCTGGATTCACAGAGATGGGTCTCTTTGTTCAAACGTCACTCATGGGTAGCAAGTTTCACAGTGGAGAGCTGTTGGAGGAGAAGCCAGAGATGGACATGGTCAAACTACAAGGTGTGTGTGTCTGTGTGTCTTGGTAAGAGCAACATCGATAAGCAAAAAGCAGAAATCTGATAATGAAGTCATTTGTCGGTAAGCAACAGCTTGTATTTATGAAACATTTGCAGTGAAAGTCAGCTTTGTGCTCAAAAGAGATGAATTCCAAACAAATGTGATCAACAGGACACATTTGTGCGATCCTAAAGTTATTAATATGACTGGTGGAGACCAAAGACAGAGCTAAAAAGAGAGTGATTACTGTGATTACAGACTTTTTCGTGCTAATGCTGCTGTTTTCACGGAGTTTGTAAAAAGTAGTGATTCTAAAAATGTGTGTGTGTCATTTGTGTTGTTTTTTTGTAGGTGTTCTAGGCTGTGCGTTGGCACATGAGGAGGTTATCAGAGATTTCATCCCTCCCTGGCTGAACAGTACTTTCCATTTGTGCTAAACATATTTTCTTGACAGTGTTTATTTCCTGCTGCACATGAAGCCCATAACTCATCTCCTACAGGCTTGGTGTGTGTATGTGTGTGTTTCAGTACCTGGGCAGATAGACAGTGCTGCTGAACAGTACCTCCGTGTCTACAACATGCTTGATAAAGTAGTGGCTCTGACCAGAAGCACCATTAAAGATCCTACTGCTCTGTCTGACCTGGATAATCTGCAGAATATACTGAGAGGTACGATTATTAAACCAGCCTCTTACCATTTTGATCAATAAAGTTTTTGGTAAGTGCAGGTTGATTTACGAGACCACAGCTACTGATATTCGACAGGAATGTCTGATGCTGTGTTTTCATTTTGTTGCCAGATGTCTCTTTTATCTGCAATGAAGTAATGGCACAGATGATTGAAAATGTCACAGCGCTCATTAGATTCTTATCTTCCCCAGACAAGATAAATCACAACGAGTCTGCGCTGCTGCTGTCAAAGAGTTCGGAAGAAAGACAAAGTCTTTTTCAGCAGTGGAGTCTGGAGCTGATGTCTGGGGTACAAACCTGGAGCCAAAGCCTGGAGGAGGGAGTGTTCAAAACACACAGTCAGTGGAAAGCATGGCAGGGAGAGCGGTCAATATTCACAGGATTCCAGTTACACATGTCTGTTTTCTTTGTGTTCTCCCCAGTCTCTGTGCTCACTCAACAAGTCCTTCCTCTGATAATGAAATGGGAGTGGGGGACAACCCGAAACTTCCTCTACCAATATCAAGGTGCAATAAGACAGGATTTCAATTCAGTTTTTGCTGTCTTTAAAAGTTCTACTTCTTCTTTTGTACTGAAGGGATTGTTAGATGTTTGAATATTCAAGTCACTGAAACAAACTTTACAGAGAAAGGAAAGAAACTTAACTTACTAAACAGGTTCCAAAGTTACTACCTGCTCTTTTAATTCTGTTTTTATCAGTAAAATCATAATAACTATAATCTGATCAGAGCAGGTCTTAGTATTAGGACCTCAGATAAACTTTTTTCATTCAGCAGCTCACAGATCCACCTTTAGCAGCAAAAATGTGAAGTAATCATTTCATTTATGCCTTTGTTTCAATGATGGAAATTGAAACAAAATAATCTATTTCTGGGCAGATCCCACAGTTCCACCCT
This sequence comes from Microctenopoma steveboyesi, assembly GCA_032359275.1. Classification (NCBI taxonomy): domain Eukaryota; kingdom Metazoa; phylum Chordata; class Actinopteri; order Anabantiformes; family Anabantidae; genus Microctenopoma; species Microctenopoma steveboyesi. The sequence continues at coordinate 2,000,446 of JAUMHF010000025.1, forward strand.
GCCTTCGCTCTAAAGAAAGCTTCCACCTGGTAGATGCTGGACTGCTGATCAATGTCGCCTACCCTGCATTTCTGGGAGAAAAGAGAGACATCGACCTCATCATCGCACCGGAGTACAGCGCTGGAAACATGTTTGAGGTAAAGTGTGGGGTGAATACGTATTCATTATTATTGTTGTATAATAATAACTGAACTGAAGGCTCCTATTATTATTTAGTAGGCAGAAAGGGGTTTCTGGCCCCCGGGCCAAGGAAACCTCTTATGAGATCACTGTGGCTATTTTCTCAGACTCGAGATGGCTCCACACATCACACTAGCATAGCAGTATGTTTCTGAAAAGTATGATGATTTCTATGATTTCTCCTGACCTTCAGACCTGTAAATCCTCCACAGACACTAACTCTTGCCAGAGACTATGCAGCTAAGGTGAAGAAGCCTTTCCCAGAGATAGACAACAAAGTCTTGGAGGACAGAGACTGGCCAAAGGACTGTTACGTGTTCGAGGGGAACAGGACGGAGCCCACAATCATTTACATGCCACTTTTCAACCAGCAGAACTGTAAAGGTTTGTTCCACTCAAACACTCAGAGATCATGTCATACTGTAGGTGCATGAGCACATTAAGGCTGCCTTACGTCTTACACATGGAGCTCTCAGCATGTCTGTACGTTTTTCCTTACAGACGCAGAGGAGTTCAAAGCAAAGATGGAAGAGTTCTCTACCTTCCAGCGTCCCTTCAGCCCGGAGAAGATCAACTTTGTGCTGGAGACTGCGAAAGCTAACGTAAAGAACAACAAGGAGATTCTGCTGAGGGAGATTGACAAAGCAATTCTCCGTCGACAAGACAAGAGGTGTGTGTGGGGGGGGTTGTTTAGTAGAAAAAGGATGAAGTGAAACAGAGAGACATAAAATAATCTTAAATGTATGCTTGATGTCTGTAAAGCTGGGGACTAATGGCTAAAGCAAGACTGACCCATTCATACCGCTGTATATGTTCTTTTCTTTCCTTCTCTCTTCCAGGAAGTCCATGCTCGAAGCTGAAAGAGCTTTACTGCTGGCTGTGAGGCGCATTTCCATTTCATCTGAAATACGTCTGACAGTTTAAACCAGCTCGGAAGGATTATTAATGTCAAGTCATAGCTGAAGCCAAGCAGAGTGTCCTTTTCTAACTTTATATAGTGTGGCATACTATGAGAAATGTTTTTCACTCTAAGTCTACATTTGTTAACAGTTCCTTTAAAAATGCAGTGTAAGAATGACATAGGTTTATTTTCATAAATGCTTTACAGTATTTATATAATATTGTTATATAGTTATAGTTAGCATATGCAGATGTGACAAAATGAGTAGATTGTATTTATGAAGAAAATAATGGCAGGAGGTAATAAATTGAATAATACTGTACTTTTAGTAACAATTTACAGTAATAATAAAAATGCCTTCACATATTATTTCCAACAAATGTTGCATTGTACTGACTTAGTATTTAAGTTTAACCGAAATGAGCCTACCAGTACTTCCACACATGGGCAATACAATGGAAATGTCATATAGGAATGCCAAGGCAAAATGAATAGTATTGACTAACCTTATACATTGTATAAGTCCTTAGAATTCAGAAGCAACAGACTAGACAATATAAAACACAAAAAACACAAACTAAAACAGAAACAGAAACAAATGCAACGTCTGCATATAAACAACCATCTGTATGACAATTGTGAGCCAGTCAGTCAAGAGACACAACAATAAGATAAGAAGAAGGAAATAAGATTTAGTATGGTACCTCAATGGGTTAGGCGTCCAGTGTGACTCCTAGTCCATCCGCGACCAGGTGTGTCCTTGAGCCAGCCAGACACCCAGCGCTAGCTCCCTGTAAGTGGCTTTGGATAAAAGCGTCTGCCAAGCAACTTATTTATTCTATATAAACAATATACAAAGACACCGCTGGGTGGCGGTAATGCACCCTACGCAAACTGCCCAAAACACCAGAAGAAGAACGGAAACACCGAGAAGGCGGAAGTGTGTTCGAGGAGGGCAATTTAAATAGGAAACGGTCTGTTCCTGTCCTAACATCTTGGGATCATCAAAACATTTCATCTTTAGTGTTTGACAGACTGTGGTGTGTTTCGTTGGACACGCACTGGTGCTGCGGAGGGTCATTTGTGGAATAAAAACAGGTAAAGTTAACACATACTAGATGTGTTGGCGGTGTGTGAGCTTATCTTTGTGAATCAGTGATAAACCAAACCGATCCACGAAATGGGCCGTGTTAACTTTTATTTGACATAAATGAGTGTTTGGGTATAGTCAGCACAGAAACTCAGCAGGTGGAAGAAGCTAAGAACGACTGCCTTATTCAGCCATTCCCGTGGAAACCAAGTACCCTTATTAACTTAACAACTGTCGCTATGTTTGCTAATTAACCACCTAACTTACCTAAGTTACAGTTAAATGAACGTGATGACATTACGCTGATTTAGTCGTTCGTTAATAGTTACTATCAACAACTAGCTAACTGGCCTCCGTTGTATTTATATGTATGAATATTCAGGTGTTTCCATGCTGGTTAAATAGTTTGCTCTTTGGTCTAGCTAATGATAGCTCAGTGGGTTGCCGAGTGTGATTCCCAGTCCCACCAGGTTACTTGTCGAGGTGTCCTTGGACAAGACACTGACCCCTGGCGCCCCACGGGGAGGCCTGTCCACAAAGAAGTTACCTAGTAACTGTAATAACTAGGTTTTACTGCCTAGTAACTTGTGTTTGTGTTAATGGTGATTATTCTTGCAGCAGAAACAGTTCTTTAAAGCAGTATTCCACTTAAAAGTTACTAACATTTCTCCCTGTTATTGTTGTTTCCTATTAGGATGAGTTCCACCTCCCTTTTCTCTCCTCCCCCATCTCCTCACCCAGCCCCCAGCCCCCTCACCACCGCCTCCTCCCTGGTTCTCTGTCCTGAACTCGACTTGTCTGTCACACTCAGCCCTGCTCCCAAAACAGGCAGTACATACCTGTCACAGAAGAGTGAGCAATCACAGCGGAAGCCCCACCCAAGAAGACATACTGGAAGAAAGAAGAACACACAGGTGATGATGCTGGTGTTTGTCTGTGCCGCTTTAAAAGCCTCCTGAACTTTATGTACGTTAAGGGCACCTATGAGGAGGGCAGGTAACAACCAATAACAATCAAAAGCTTCTTCTGTCATGTGAAAATTATTCACTTGAACTAAAGCTCAATGATAAGCAATGTTTTGCTTCTACAAACAGTGTGTATAATTAACATATGTATCATTCTTCTTCATATCATCCTTTCTGTGTGCGTATGTATGATGGTGTTATCCTCTGTGTGTTCTCCTGAAGGTGTGTTTTGACAAGCCCGTGGCTATCACAGTAACACCAGAGCCTCACATCCCTCTCAGCAGAGGTGCTTCATCTCAGCAGCCAGTCAGATGTCACAGAAGGAGCAGAGGACGTCACCATGGTAATCAGATACTGAAAGTTTACCCTTAGTGTCTGAACAAATCAGACCTTTACTTTGTTCATTAACCTAACACACAGTAAACTCTGACAAATTCGTTCTAAAATCAGTTTCTCCCACTGTTCTGCTTGTTGGAGTCTTAAGACAATCAGCAGAGCCTCCTGCTGCAGCAGCCAATCAAGATCCAGGCTGTCTGGAAAGGGCGGAGCTGCACACCACTCTGGCAATGAAGGCAAAACTTCAGTCACTGCAGGTACATCGATGGGTTCAGTAACTTAAAGCCGAAGAAATTCACAGCTCCTTACCATGGTAACCTGGCTGTGTCTTTCAGGGAGCAGAGTTTAACACCAAGAAGGCCGTTCAGGAGACACTGCAGAGGTCAGAGAGGACTAAAAACTTGATCAATACCAGAGCTACTGAAGGTAACGTACACAAACACAACAAACACACAGAACATTACATATCTCTGCAAAAGCAAACTCCATGGTATATTTTTACACCTACAGAAAGGATGTCTCCCTTTTATACAGAATTAAATGCAGTTTTTTATTCTACCAACACTTCAGGGAAACAATTGGAGATATAGGTCAGTGGTTAGACCACAGTTGATTAACAGACATTGCTGCATAATGCATCCTGGTAGATTTCTGTAATAAATGACTCGGTGCAGAGAATGGAGGATTTGGACTCCTTCCTTAAAGGGAAGACAAATCGAATGTACAAAGCATTACATACCTCTTCCAGCTTCCCCCCTCTGGCAAACGCTAACGAGCTACGTTTGCTAGAACAACCAGACATAAGAACAGTTTCTTCCTTCAGGCAATATCTGTTATGAACAACTCATTGCTGCTGCTATATGGACACAAACTGCACTAAACTCAGCACACTGCACACACACACACACACACACTGTCTTGTCTTTCTGTCTTGTTACAATTTGTCTGAAATTTGTCTTTAATTTATTGTTTTCATGTCCTTGTTTTCTGTCTGTCTGTCCTAGAGAAGCCACAAAAGCAAATTCCTTGCATGTGCAACATACTTGGCGAATGAGGCTGATTCTGATTCTGCTTGCTTGTGTTAATTTTCATTCACCTAGAGCTCATCCCCATTCTGTGTTCTCTAGCCAGGGAAACTTAAATATTTTGGGGTGTTATGAAACATGACTACTCTTTCACTCACAGTGCCTCTGGGATACCTGGTTATCCCAGGTACTCACAAGTCTGTTAAGTTTTTACTGTGTTTTTTTAGATTACTACAACTGTGTATAACTATCTACTATGTGTCTCTCTCTCTCTCTGTGTAGTAGTGAATGTCTCTCGCTCTCAGCAACTGTTTACCTCTCTGGTCAGCGTCAACGTGCATCAGGAAGAGCTGATCAGTCAGGCACTGCAGGAGAGGCTGCTGCTGGTTCCATCCCCACACTGCCCTGAGAAGACTGCAGATGGCCCCTCACTTCTCCCCTTTATGACCTCTGACCTGTTCAGACAGAAGCCCCTCCCACCACAGGAGGGGTCTGTTGACCACAATCTCCGCCCATCGCCCTGGCCCGCTGACTCGACCTTTGACCTCTACAGACGACAGAGACGCTGGGAGGCCACACCCTGACCCTGGATGTGTTTGAACTGAATCCTGGTGTTGAGGATGATGCAGAGTCAAGTGATGTGCATTACTGTTTCTCCTGGTTTGCTCTTTTCTTTTAGGCTCTGATTAAGATTTATGATAGAAAAAACATAAGTTTAAACCAAACTTTGCAGTTAGATGCATCCAGTTCAACTATCTCTTCTTTTTTAAGGTGGACTGTCACCACCATTCTGACACACAAAAGAACAAAAAACAACCTCTCCAATAAAATTATGTATTAATTATAATTGAAATGATTTAAGTTATTTTAAGTCTTGTAAAAATAGTAGCATTTAGCTTTGTCTAATAAAGTTTTTTCACATGACTTTTTGTTTCGCCTGATGATGACCTGTGTGTGTATGTGTTTTTCATTTGTATTCAGTCTTTTTACAAGAGATCCTTATAAAGTAGGTACAGTATAATTAAAATGTGAGCGGCCTGGTAGCTCAATGGGTTAAGTATCAGACTGGGATGCAGAAGGTAGCGGGTTTGAAACCCCTGTCTGACTCGAAGTCCATCCCCTACCAGGCGTGTCCTTGAGCCAGACACCCAGAGCTAGCTCTCTGTAAGTCGTGTTGGATAAAAGTGTCGCACCAATTAAACTACTTATTTGTAAGTTAGATATTTCATGGATCCCGAAAGGGAAATTCTACTGTAGGTCAGCAACTGCTGACTTGTTCACAGTTCAGCCATCAACCAAAACACAACATCTCACTATCAATGGGAAAGTGCAGGAGTGTCAGCTTTGGTTTTGTAACTATGTCCATCAGTGATCTTCCACCCAGAATCTTGAGTCCATGTGCTGGAACCAGAGGTCATGTTGTTTCTTGACTTGTTGCTTCATTATTATCCTTTTCTTCTTACTCAACTGTACACAATACAGAAAATAGTGCCATTAACAACAACACATGAAAATGTCAGACCAAGTCTCAATAATTTCACTGATGTTCTGTTTAAATATGGCATTGTGTTAATATACTGTTTGGATTTATTAATTTATAATGAAAAATGAAAGACAAATGTTGTGATATACAGTATTATGTGTCGGAGAAGGTTATTTACTTTACTTTACTATTTAGTACATGGAGTTGTATGAGATCTTCAATATCTTGGCAGTTTCTCTCATGGAATAGTTCATTTCTTAGGTCGAGAATAAACTGATAAGCTTCTTAAGTTATTTTATCATTATTATTAAGTTATTTTTATTTCTGAAATCAGTTTTCAAGCCCATATTTGTTTGCTGCAAATATTAAATGTGTATTCTAATGAGCAGTTATCCTTACATTGACCTCTGTACGATTATTTAGATATTCCATTGAAAAGGGAGGATTTAAATGCTAATTATAAATTGCAGTTCGTATTTTCATAAAATACAAGTTTGATTACAATGTAAATTGCGTTTATGTTTTGTTAATAGCGTTTCCACAGGCCCTGAACGCAGCACGTCACGGCGCCGTGACCCGGAAGATCTGTTCAACTTTATATCCCACAATTCCTTTCTCCGCCTTCCTCTTTCCCTACTGCAGCAATGTCTAAGAGAGGTATGAAAACCCCACTTCAACAATCAACATTCATCTGCCGTTTTTAGTCCACGTCAGCGCTTTTGTTATTGCTCGTGTGAGATATAGTGATGAAGACAAAAAATATATATGATTAGTTTTTAAAATATGAGAACGCTTCACCTTTTTAACGATAGCACTTTTGCTCTGTAGTTGATGGTAGCCATGTTTGGCTGTCAGCGCCATGAAGGCGTGTAGAAAGTAGCGTTACACGCTGATGGCTGCTGCTTGCCGCTTCGTAAAAACATCAAACTTGTTTAATCGCGATGTACGTAGCGTCGCATTTATTACAGTAACTAAACGATAGTTTGCATGTTGGGAAGTTTAGATGAAACAGTCCCAGCTAGCATAAGCTAGCTAGCATAGGATAGCTAGATACAGCCGGTAGCGTTGTTTCAGGCCAACGTGGATAGTTAAAATAGCATTAAATGTATCAGTGAAGATGCAGCGTTTTGAACTTGCTGTGGGTGAAACGTGACGTTAGTTAGCAGTACCCCCAGAATCGCCAAAAATGTGTTGATCGAAGGAGAAATGATTAATGAAACGTTCTTGCCAGCAAATTCTCCAGATTCATGTAGCTAGGTAACATTTAACAGTTTAAGAGGTTTATTTCCACGTCTTCTGGCCAATGGTTTCTTCCAGTAGTCACGTTTCTGGGTAAAGCTTTTGTATTTCTAACATAACGTGACGTCTTCTGCACAGTAATATTTTGCAGTAGTGATGGATCAGAGGTGCATTGAAGCTGCTATTTTTGAGCTGGGGAAAAAAGTAGTTTACAGATGTGAGGCTTCACATTGTAGAGGACAGTGGCACACCACATCTAGATGTTTGGTCCATTTCATGGTGTGTTCAGAGTCTGGTGGGTTGTAATGAACTTGTTCCCCTTCCAAAAGCACTTGCTTTGTCTGCTCAGTGGCTCAGTGAGTTGTCGTAGAAGGGAATATCCAACTCGTCACTGTGGGTGAGACGGCAGCGACCAACTGTAGCTGACTGATCTCAATCAGTGATGAAACAAAGTCTAGGAAGCAGCGTTTAATTCTCCCAAAACGCTTTAGTGTTAAATCTGAGACCTTTGCTCTGGAACCAGTCTGAGAACTGACTGAGAATATTCAGTCATCCAGCTTTAAATCTGTAGCTTGGAAGAGCTCCTGAAGATTTGTGGATATAACCGGAAACAAACATTCGCGAGGTGCATTGAAGTGAGGAGGCTGTGTCGAGTAGCTGCTATTTGTGAGTTGAGGGGAAGTTTTTGCAGATGCATTTCAGGCCATTTCGTAGACTTAACTATCGTTCAGTCAGATGCCTGCTGCATATTTCAATATAGTTTTATTTGTATAGTGCCAAATGACAAGTCATCTTGATTTCTAACTTAGTTTATGGGACAGAGGAGAAAAATGTGTAAGTGTGTGTTAAGTCAGTGTCTCTGTCTTCCTACAGGACGTGGTGGTTCATCTGGAGCCAAGTTTCGCATCTCTCTGGGTCTCCCAGTGGGAGCGGTCATCAACTGCGCTGACAACACAGGTGCGACTTTACTTTTTATCTCAAGTGTCCTGCTCAAGGACAGACCTGGTATGGTTTGGAGGATGGGTTGGGATTTGGTCTGATGCTTAATCTATTAGGCTACCGAGCCAACTAAGCTCATGTGTAGATGTGCAGGTGATTTTTCTTCATAGATAAAAATAAGAGGCATTTAATGCTAACCTGTCTGACAGTCACATGTCTGAGTGATGTTGCTTCATCTGTGTTTAATGTGGTTTTCTGTCTGGAATTCGGGACGTTTTATTTTATAGATGTTGAATGAATGTTCAGATATTCTGGGCAAACGTACTGTTAACAACTACTAATTCTCAAGCTGTTCACAGCTGTTTTTACTGAGGCAGACTTGCTGTATGACTGATATTGTTCATCTATTGTAAGTGCTGCATCCCTTCCAAAAGCACTTGCTTTGTCTGCTCAGTGGCTCGGTGAGTTGTCGTAGAAGGGAACAATGAGCTCGTCACTGTGGGTGAGACGGCAGCGACCAACTGTAGCTGACTGATCTCAATCAGTGATGAAACAAGCCAACAAGAAAACCTAAACAGTGTCCTCTAGAAGATGTTCCAGTTTGCTGTTGACCTCAATGTTGGTCTCTTGTTGTCCTCCAGGTGCCAAGAACCTGTACATCATCTCTGTGAAGGGCATCAAGGGGCGTCTGAACCGTCTGCCTGCTGCAGGAGTGGGTGACATGGTCATGGCCACAGTCAAGAAAGGCAAACCAGAGCTCAGGAAGAAGGGTGAGTGGGACCGCAGGTCCAGCACGATGCGTTTGTTGACGCTAAAGTCCTCGTGGAGACTTTGGTCACTGCTGCACTTGATGATAAATAACTGAATTGAATATTTGAATGTTGTTGCAAACATGCACTAGTTTAACAGCGGCTAAAAATCATTCACATAATGTCGTCCTAGTTGACACAGGTGTGTGTGTCTGTCCTGTCCACAGTGCATCCTGCGGTGGTGATACGGCAGCGGAAGTCGTATCGGCGAAAAGATGGCGTGTTCCTCTACTTTGAAGACAACGCAGGCGTCATAGTAAACAACAAAGGAGAAATGAAAGGTGGGTGTAACCTGTCTTTGCCAGCAGGGTTATTAAACATGGACTGTTTCAGATGCCTGGTCTAGATATTTGGTCCATTTCATGGTTCACAAGTGTGTTCAGAGTCTGGTGGGTTGTAATGAACTTGTTCCCCTTCCAAAAGCACTTGCTTTGTCTGCTCAGTGGCTCAGTGAGTTGTCGTAGAAGGGAATATCCAACTCGTCACTGTGGGTGAGACGGCAGCGACCAACTGTAGCTGACTGATCTCAATCAGTGATGAAACAAAGTCTAGGAAGCAGCGTTTAATTCTCCCAAAACGCTTTAGTGTTAAATCTGAGACCTTTGCTCTGGAACCAGTCTGAGAACTGACTGAGAATATTCAGTCATCCAGCTTTAAATCCGTAGCTTGGAAGAGATTTTTGGATATAACCTGAAACATTCAGTGCACTGATTAAGGACGTTGTTGCTTCAGGGAGTTGTCCCACTTTAATGTTTCTAGTGCAGGCTTGAGTTGGATGAAACATGCAGTTTTGTTATTTAATGAACTGTTGTAATTGTTTCTCTGCAGGTTCAGCCATCACAGGCCCTGTGGCCAAGGAGTGTGCTGACCTGTGGCCCAGGATTGCCTCCAACGCCGGCAGCATAGCCTGAGCTGGACCCTGCACCTGTTTGTTTTGAATAAAAACCGTTGTTAATCAAACTGCACATCTCCAGCGTTTTGTTATACAGAGGAACCAGTTGAAATGTAGGAGTAGAGGAGGTATTGATGTTTGCCCTACACGAATTGTGACCATGTTTCAATAATAATGGAAATTTGCACAGAGGTTTCAGAAGCAGCATTTTCAGCGTGTAAAGAGTGTGTTGAATGTAGTTAAACGGACCGGCCACTGGATGGCGAACTGAACCAACGAATAATTAGTAGGTTTTATTTCACAAGTTACAGATTTTCAATTTACACATGGATGTCTACACCTGTTACACAGTAACTGGAACTTCTTACAGAAGCACAAATGTTTAATGGGGAGCATGTAGACGAGAGTAAGACGACACATTTGTAAACCTGAGTACTGAATAATTCCCTGAGAGGGGCAGAAGACGGAACATGAGATCCAAAGAGGTCAAATCCTCAAATATGGTTTAGGATTCAAAAACCCTACTAAACTGAACCAAGTGGTATAATCCATGTTTACAGTCTGGTCCATGTGATGATAAATCACCCACCAGTGTTTCTAAGTACTCGTGTATGTGTGTGTGAGACTTTCCCTGCGTCCCTCTGCATACAGATGGAAACCAGCAGGCTCCTGGAGGAAAAACTAGGCCACCACCTGCTTCCCCTCTCTCTTACTGTATGTCGGCTCATAGTTCCTCCCTGCCCGGACCTCACATACAGATACAGGAGCTGTTTCCCACTCAGCAAGTTAATGTTTGTCCAGAAAAACATGACTTCACGAACACTGACTTGATTTGACCCTACTCTACAACATTTTATTTGCAAAACACAACTCGTATTAACAATGGCTGCATTCCATATAAATGTGAGGTCTGGCAAACTGTGCCGCCGGCTTCTTACAGTAGCTCCAGTCCTTTTAAAGTTGGAACTGAAAGAGGAGAAACTAACTTATGCCCACAGCTGTACGTATGTTTTCTAAAGGTCATGGCCGTACTCGGGTTCCTTGTTGTTTCCAGCAACCTACTCTTACAGTTGTCTGTCTGCTGACAGGTGACCTAATAACACTTAATTGTCATCTCTGAATTAATTACTGCTCCACGTCTACAGATCAGCTCATATATGCTGAAAACAAAACCAAACGTGTGGCAGTGTGGGTACTTTGTTTTAATATGGTTTCTTTTGTCGGCCAACAGACCCAATAACTGTGTTGACCAGTTGGTCTGATGCTGTTGCACCATTGATCTCAGTCTTACTGTGTTTCTTATCGTGTTTCACGCAACCTGGATCCTGACTGGGCAGGTCTGCTCCCTGGGCTTTGAAAAACCTCTGCCTAGTGAGGACAGAAACAGTTCACTGGGTTAAACACGGACGTATGAAAGTCACACTATTGAGAACATTTAGATAAATGAAGGCGTGGGCTACTACAGCAGTTACACTGCTTCAACATCACAGAAGTGTAAAATACAGAAGAGACATGTCTGCTCTGCTGCAGATGTTACGGTATCACATCCAGCCTGGGAATAAACGGCCTCCCTGCTCTCTCTGTGGTGCCCTCGTCGCCAGGGGACTCAGTGCCAGCATCCGGTGTCGGGCTGGGCTGGGGCAGCTGCTCGCAGGTGGCATGGGGATGGGTGTGCCACGTACCGTCCCGGTAGGTGCAGTAGCACACTGTCTGCTCGTTAACGTTCACGCGTTCCCCCGCTGGAATCACCCTGTTCCCTGCAAAGCAGTTGGGACCTGGAGGAGAGAAAGATTTAATTTACATAACTCAGAGTTGTCCAAATGTAAACTGTATTTACTGTCTATGTATTTTAGCTTTGGCTTGAAACATTACTGCTTTGGTTTAATTTCACTGTTCGCACCAACGTTGTCACTTTAATTATAGTAGATTGAAAAAACAGACTCAAATTAAACCTGGTGTTAAACATCATCTCTGGCTCTCGTGTAGCACAGACTTGTTTGTCATATTATTAGAGATGCCCCTAAAGACAATGACATTTGTTCTATTTTGCAGCAGATTTCATATGTTTCTGCTTGTTCTTTTGCTCATGCTTTGTCTCTGAGGTGAACTGACACCTCCCTAAAACATTCCCAACAACATTGTTGTCTTTCGTGGACATGTATCACACAAGCAGATGCCTTTACAGTGATCTGCATCCCTCAGTCACAGATGGGGGTGGGGCTTGATTTGGCTGCTACCTGTGAAACAATTACCAATGCCTGTCAGCGGGACGACAGGAAGCACACTTGATGCCAGATCCAGCCGTGTTTGATGAAACACAGCTGACATGAGGGAATTTGGCGGGGGTGGGGATCAGTGACGCAACAAACCCAACCATCTGTCCCACTGTCTGTCCAGCAGAGGAGATGTAAAAATAGACAGCAGACAGGACGATCATGTTGATGTTCATAAATGAAGAGTTGATGCTGCTGAGCGATAAAGCACTTGATCCCTCCTCACACACACAAATCCCACCAGCAGCACTGAAACCATGTGTGACGTAAGCTGCAAGCTGCAAGCTGCAAGCTAAACCAGGTGATGTAACCATCACACAGTCAACAATGACTTAGAGTCAACGATGAAATGAACAGAATTAGGTGCTTAAAGCACAAAGTGACTCTGATCTCATGTTTGTTCCATCCTTGTCACTGCTATATCCTTTACTGTACTTTTCTAGGCAGATGCTTTTCCATATCCCATCTAAGTCTTTTAAACTCTTATAAATGGTATCTAACCACGGATCTCCTGATATAAAAATAAAAAACATTTGTTTCACAGGTAGCAAACACTGCTTGTGTCTTACCAGTCTTACAGATGGGACAGCAGTGGTTGGGTTCGTAGGTGGGGTTGACACAGTGAGGGGCAGGACAGTCTGAAATGCTGCAGTAGACCTCACCGTTGGCCTGGCAGCGACACCGCTCACACCTTGACAACTGAAACACACACACACACACACACAGTTTTTCTATGCAGCCAGTATTGTCTCTTAACGACACATTACTCACAGGCTCGATTTGATGAAGATGCAACTAGACTTGTGTGCAACAGACACAAACACAGGTTGGAAGAACTTTGTCTAATACCGTGCTCCCCACTGCACAGAGCTGCACATATTGGAAGCTGTTTGTGGAAGAGAGGAAAAATCTAGCAGCTCATCATTAGTACTAAACTCAAAGCTTTTAATAACATGCTAGAGCAAGGAAAAAGTCATTGTCTCATTCCAGGAAAGAAGGCAGAAAAGACTGCACCAGACACACTCGCTGCTATTTGTTTCCCTTCAGGGTTTGCAGGTTAAAATCAGCTGGGAAGGAATTCCAATTATTGTGTGAAGCATCTTAGTTATAGATGGATGCCCACAGGGAAACCCGCAGTGAAAACGTTTCTGGTCATTTACTCCTAGTCAAAGCCAAAAAGATGCAAACCCGTCACGAGCAGAAAGAATCGGAACAGAAGTTCTACAGGCTGATGAGACCAATATTCACCAGTACAGTTCATCTGTGATGATTTGAGACGTGCAAAGATGTAAAAAGTGACATGTTCTGTGCAGTTAGAGGTATCTAAATGTAAATAACCGGATCTTTTGATCTTAAACACAACTTCTTCACGTCACTTCTCTCCCTGAATCTGCTGCAGGATCAGAGCTGGAAACAAGTGAATGGGAGGCGGGGGGGGTCATAGAAGTCTGAAGGTTTCTCACCCTGAACTCCTCCAGCAGCCCGTAAGTTCTGCCCCCGTAGACACAGACCCGGGCCACTGCCTCGCACACCGGGCAGCATGCTTTGTACCTGATCCGCGTACAGCGGGGGTGGATGCGCGGACACTTGGGCCGGACGCACACAGGTCCGTCCACGGTGCACGTGCACGGACACGCCGTGGGGCTCGGGTAATAAACCTCTCCGATGCCGTACACGAAACCGTGGTCGTCGATGCACCATTGTCCGCGGTAGTCCCCGAACTCGTAGTCCAAGTCGCTTTTGGAGGAGTACTCCGCCGCCACCGCGTGCTCCGCAGCGCGCCCCGGACCGCGCGGCAGCGGCAGCGGCAGCATCAGGACCAGGGCGATGGGGAGGCAGCTGAGCGCGCGGTGCCGGTGCCTCATGGTGAACGGGTTACCTGCACCGACACGATGCGTGTTCTCCGTCCGCCCCGCTGCGCTCCGGCAGCTTGTTCTCCAGCCGTGAGGGGCGCCGGTGGGTGACGCCCGAACATGCGCGTCAGGTCTCTTGGATCCAGAAAGTCACCACACTGTCAGAAGCTCAGGAGTTTGTTAATGCCGGTCAAACACAATATACCATTACCAATATTATGCATGAAGGGGTCCGTGGACTTTTCCTTGGACAGGGAAATTATGTTTAAAGGGACATTCCACAGTTTCAGCTTTTATCCACTTTATATAAATTGTCTCAAAAATGTTTTATCCAAAGCAACTGGACTTGTTTGGTTTCTTGACGACGCTTCTCCTTCCATTCCTGAGGTCTTTCTTAAGTCTGACTGGTGTGAGGAGCAGGTTTATAAACCCTGCGGAACCCTCAGGTTGGTGATTGGTGGTCAACTGTGGGTTGTCCTCTTCTCTGGTTTCCACGTATGTTAATGTGACCACCTGAGTGTGAACTACTGTGAAGCTTCCTGGGTATCGTTGAGATAACTGCATTGTTAGTGGGGGATAGATTCCTCCCCTGTTTAACGAGGGTTGTTCCATCTTGAAGAAACTGCTTCTTTCACACCTTGTTTAAACCAATCAGCTTAGTTTCTCATATAAACAGTATATACTATATTGCTCACAGATATGTAGCTACACATTTTTGGATGAACAACCTACGACTGTTGCGTGAGCATGAAAAAAAAGAAGAGCCACCTCATCAGAACAGGACTCAGCAGTCTACTCATATGTTTTTAAGCAGTGCTGTTTACTCTCGCTTCATGTCTCTTGCAACTTAATCATTACAATGAACAACCATGTTTAAGTAATACTACATATTGCAAATTTATCACTTTTAAAAAACTGTTTTTATTCTACATTAAGAATGAAAGGAAAATATTGTCTATAAAAACCTCACTAGAGCCACAGGCAGACTGAGAAATCATCTTTATTTTGATAGATCAGTTCAGACAGTACAAAAAAGATGCAAAAAAACAAAAAAGCATATTCCTAAAAACAGTCTGATTCAAGTAAGAAAACAGTCCTTTAAATGCATAAGAGACTGAGGTTACGTTGGGATGAGGGTCGCGTGTGCACTTCTCTGCTCAAGTTAAATGCTTGTGGTGTCGACAGGAACACGCAGTGCGGAGGAGGAACGTTAGAAAATCCATATCATGTTGGAAAGAGGCTTCTAGAATAAACGCTGTGTCAGAGGTTTCTACACAAATCTCTATTAAGTTATTTCATCTGCACATGGAGTTGTGCCTGTCACTTCATGTTTGTTTCTTCAGTTTATTTTACTTTTTTTTTGCTCAGCTTCAACAGATACTCTCAGGGTTATGATCTAGTATTTTCTTTAGCATGCAGAACGTCGGTGCACAAGTAATTCAAATGCGGCGTTTCCCAAACTTCCTGCAGAATGATCATTGTGTGCTAGTCCTTCCACGCCACGCTCAAACAATAGAGATCTGATTCATGAGTACCGCTGTAATATGCAGGCCGAAGTCGATTATAATCATCTAAAAGGTTCCTCTAGGTCTAAAAAACACTAACAGTAGTAGTCGGATAAATTGCAACTTGATATACTACAAAATAGTTGTGGGGTAAAAGGAGGTATATGTACATGCACTGACAAACAAGTCCATCGGTACGAACTCCACGCAACGGAACCTATCTGAGGTTTACGTCTGAACTATGTATGTGTATGAAAATATACACCAACATCTGGAATCCATTCATCCCGGTGAAACATGAGCGGTCACAGTAGCACGGTGACGATGAAACATTTAACACCAATTATCAATCAACAGGAAAAATAACTAATCGTTTGTTTTGATACATGTTACAGGGAGAAACAGTGTCTGGTTCCAGCCGCTGCAAAGTGAGACCTGATCATCTGTGACATAAGCTGAACATCTTTGGGTTTTGGATTGAAAAGTAATTATCCACTTCCAACCTAAATGAGCCTGGAAATGGGACTTTTTGCCTGATCTGGGTCAAAGGTCAGCTTCACTGCTTATGTTCTGGATGTGGATTATGGGGGATTGTGGATGACAGCAGTGATGTGATGTGATACTAGCTTACCCAACTGGAAGCTTGGACCTGAAGGTTACTGATGAACATTGTCCATAATAATAAAGTCTAAACACCAATCAGCCACAACATTGATGTGGAGGCTGATCATTGTATGTGTGTAAGATGAAATGACATTATTAGAAAAGAGGAATGGCTTGTTTTTGATGCCCGTAGCACAGACTCCGTCAGGGTAAATGTAGTTCTCTTTGGTGACACATCAAACCAGGCATGCTGAGTACAGTTAAAGGAAGCATACACAGACTATTCCCATATTCCCATAATACATAACTTCCCTACAGGGTCGGGTCGCGTTGCGTGAACTCTCATGAAGTATATATTAGCTAATTACTGACCTTACTAATAAACTGATGGAGCCACTGGTTCTATGCCTGCAGCTCCAGAAGAAGAAGAAGAAGCAGAGGAAAGCTGCAGCACAGGGAGGATTTCTACAGCTACCACTAACACCCTGTTACATGTCATACTGTTGACTGCTCTGGGTGGGGGGCAGCAGTGGTCGTGGGGCTGATTCTTCTGAGGCAGGGGGGATTGGTGGGGCAGCTGCATTAGGGTTAGCCGCACTGGGGTTGCTTTCCTGGGCCACTGGAGCTTCCAGAGCCAATGCTCCTGGGGTGCCGTCAGAGGGTGGAGGCGGCATGCTGCTGTTGCTGCCCTCGTCGCTGGGGGCGCTGCTGCTGGGAGTGCTGCTCTCCCTGGGTGGCTCGGGACTCGGGATTGCTTTGTCAGAGGCAGAAGAGGGGGGGTCTGATGAAGGAGGTGGAGCAGACTGGGGGTCAGATGAAGGCTCTGTGGGTGCCTCATCTGAAAAGACATGGAGAGAGATTAAATCCATGTCTCACCACATGGAAAAGGAATTCGGCACACGTTAAAAACACTGCTTCCTTCTGGTTATTAGACAAACACAAAAGAACAACAAAACATGATTGTGTGTGTAGGCACCTGTCTCCATGGGTGTAGGCTTGTCCTCCTCCTTGGTCCCTGAGGTGGGGTTAGCTGTGCCGTTAGCGTTAGAACCGCTCTGTTCAGCAGCTTTGTTTCCGGCAGCCTCCTGCTGCTGCTGAGCCTGCTGAACGGCTTTCTCTGCCTGCTCCGCGGCCTCGCGCTCCCTCTCCTCCGCCCGGCGCCGAGCGGCCTCTTCGGCAGCAGCCATCTCTGCCGCCAGCTTCTCCATGTCCACCTCCACCTTCTGACTGCACAGCTAGGAGACACAGAAGGTAGGCACTTAAAGATTCTCAGATTATAGGATGTATTGTGGAATTGTCTTCCAATGTTCTTCACATTATTTCTTCTGCGGCTTCACATAATTCATAGTGATCATGCAAATAAATAATTGCTGCTGTACCCGCTTCAGCTCCGTGTTGAACGAGTCTGTGGTCTCCAGGAATCGTCGTTTCTTGTCCTGGTGGCGATCCTCAATCTGCAGCAGTTCTGCCTCTAGCTTCCTCTGAAACACACATGGAAAATTGTGTGAGTCTTTATTCTCCATACCCGGCACAGGACACCGACATTCCCGGAAACCTGCGGACCTACCTGATGCACCATAAGCGACTGGACCTGCCTCTTGAGAACCTGCATACGGGCTGTGGTGACCACGGAGCGGACATCGGGAACCACAATCTCGCTGAGAATGTCGCTGATGAGCCGGTGGTTCCTCTGGAAGCGAGCGGCTGCTGTGTGCTTCACTGAGAAGCCGTCGTCATAGTCTGAACAGCGAGGGCGGACAGTGATGGGTGGGTGGGGTGAACATGTATCTCACCGATCATCATGATAAATAATTAGATAATAGTCACAGGCACGTGTATAAGTTACCATCGGGGTCCTCGGCAGGTTGAATGCTCATGTATGGTTCTCCTTTGTCCATACGACTTTGCCTCTGCCTGCTCTCCTCCTCCATGGCGGCTTCAGCCCGGTTCTTAGCGTTGACGTAGGCCAGGTAGGCCGGTGAGTTGTGGTAGGCCTTCAGCGAGTCATTGTACTCAATCTGCAAGGGAGTAGTGAGGCAATAAGGACGTTTAAATGACATGTCTGCCTGCAAATGCACATTTTAAACACACCTAACTTGCTTTATATGTTGAGAACTATTGAGAACTATATTTTATTACGTCATTTTTTGGCTGTCTGTCAGAGTTCTGGTTATTCAGCGCTGACCTGATGGGACTGACGTACCGTTTAGAAAAACAGTAAATGCAGATTTTGAATACATTTGATTTCCTTTTCCTAAAACATGCTTGGACACACCGATATCACCCAGAGGGAGCGGTCAGTGATGGGGGACTAAATACATTACCATGGTAACTCAGAGTGAAAGTGAAAACCTTTCACTACACCCACTTTCTCAACCTCACCTTCTCGGCTTCGTACTCATTCAGGTAGTCCTGTTTCTCCTCGTCCGTCAGGTCCCTCCACATCCCTCCGATAATCTTCCCAATCTCCCACAGCTTCAGGTCTGGGTTGGATGCCTTTACTTGGTCCCATACCTTGTATGTTCAAACACACACGTGCACAAAGAGGAGCATAACACACACACAAGAGTTACAAAAACAACAGATGGTCACTATAAGGAAAGTGTAGTTTCTACAAGACAGAATAAGAAACAGGAGGAAAAAGTGCAAAGAATTACTATTAAAATAAAAAATAAGCAGTTTTTAAAATGGGAATGAAATGGGACATTTCTGAAAAAGACAGAACCACCAGAATAATATCAATCATGTAAACACATACATTTTGTTTTTATGCAGCATTCAATGTTAAAATGTCCAGCTCTGGAACTGGAGAAGCAGGTAAAGGTCAAGCACTAAATGAGGGAAACAAAGAGGCAGGAGCAGATGATGCTTGCAAAAAGAAAAGAAGCGAATGGTAATTGCTCTTCTGCGCTGAAAACAGGAGGCTTAAACAAACGAGAGTCTCCACTAGGTGGCTGAGAGGTGGTGGTGAAGGCGTCATGGCTCGGCTGTTTCCCACCCTCAAATCTCTGCAGCCTTTCAGAGGGTGGGAGGACAAGCAGTAAAAGCAGACACCGTGGATGGGTGTCTTACCTTCCTGCTTACCTTCCGGCTGTACCGCATGTAAGGCATCAGTGGCTTGTCTGGAGGTTTGGGAGGCTTGGGGACGGTGATACCTGAGGAGTTCTGTGGGAGGAAGGGGAACACAAAGGGAGAAAAGTGTGAACGAGATGATGGACGTTATGTGGATGGAAGGGGGGAAAGCATTAGAAACAAACTGTAAAACATCTGCTGATAATGATCTGATGACTGAGGATCATGTAACAGTAAAATAACACGTACAATGGGAAAATGATGATACACTTAAATGGCAAAGCACCAATGATGCACATCAATGCATTTACATGCATGTGCTGATGTCCATTCATTTATTAGAAAGATCTATGGCTACAGCCAGGAACTAAATCCTGCATGCAACACGTTTGCCTGGTTGCAGTAACGTGTGCTCCTGGTGCACAGAACAGAGCAGTGACAACTGGTTCAGAGTCAGTGGATGTCTGTGCACCTCTTCTTCTTGTTGAGTGTTCCATTTTCACAGGTCACACACAGAAGCAAACTCTGTTAGATGCTTTTTAGCACGTTTAACAGCTGTATTCATTCATTCATGTTTGTACCAGAAACTCCTAACACACACAGTGACCTCTGACACCAGGCAAGTGTCCCTGGTCTCTCAGTTTGATATAATTGTGCAGTAAAATGTACATAAAAACTACACCGGGTTCCCACAGACAATAGACCACCATCAGTTTATCGCTGTAAGTGTGAACACCTTGATTTTAATCAGCTACTGTGCATGAAATTAACTCACGTAACCCCGTAAGACCCACTGTTAAATTACATTACCTTTATCTCTTCTAAAAAGATACCTATAAGAACTATTCTTCTGTAAGTACATCTACATAATCGGTGGACCCCATCGTTTAGTCCTACAGTGCTACTGGATAAATCCATACATGTGCCCAGTGATCCGGTAAAGAGCTCAGTCTACCTACCAGCGCCCGTCAAAGCTCATCCCTTTGTTTTATTGGACTGGATATTACAACACTCAAGAAATATTTCTTAGGTTCAGTAGAGGCAGAGTTTGTTATGTCCACGTTGCAGCTTACATATCACATGGGACATCTGGAATGGAAATACTAGAACATATCATTGATATAAAACGATTCAGAATACAGACCATTAGGTGGGATGGCTCCTGCACTGTTCGGGGACATGCGGTAATATTCCTGAATGTGTATGTATGTCAAGCAGTGAGCAGAACAGCCCACAACAGTCGTCATGTGTAAATAGGATTATTTGCAATTATTTTGAATTATATACCAGGTATGCTGCACTTTTCCATTTCAGAATACCACCAGCACAGAACTGTCCTTTATAGGATCTACAATGTTATTTTTTACTACATTGGAACAGGTGCGTTAGTCAATCAGAAGCCAGAAGACGGCTAGAACTTGTGCGTAGGGAAGAGTTTGAGAACCACTGATTTAAACATACCTAATCCAGGTAATTGGGTAGAGCAGGGAGCAACATGCTGTAACATGTAAGTGGAAACGCGCAGACATTGCACTGTCCAGCAACAGCGGGAGATTTTCCACAGAGCTCAGACTGCTAAGTTTTACCATTTAATAAACAGAAATTAAAAATCTATTTCTTTTTCTTTCATCATCCTTGTGTAAGAACTGCTAAAATTGTTTAGAGCAAACTAATTTAACATGTATTTTTGTCCATTCTGAACGGCTTTGATCATGTTACTTCTACAAGTCTAACACTAACTTCTCTCGTTAAATGCTTTTTGTATTTCACTCATCCCACAGAACATTTCTCTGTTTGAATATAAACCTTTACCTTCCTTATATCTGGGGACAATTTTAGGTCTTTTACATTTTTCCATTTCCCTCCCTCTGATCACAAACCCATCCCCCTTTTCAGTGACTATTTTTCTCAGATCCCTTCAATTCATTACCCTGCTGGAGCCTCCGGAGCTCCCGCCCAGTCGGAGGTTGTTGTACGCCAGATGGCTGTAAGGGTTGTAGCCCACAAACCCTGGGGTGGAAGGCATTTGCTGATGGAAGACAAATGAGACAAAACACGAATGAGAAATGGTTTACAAACAAGAGGAGGAAGAGGGATAAACATAAATAAGTGAAAAGGAGGGAGAACATGAAAAAATATATCTTTTACTTGTTTGTTTTCCATGACATCATCATGCAAGGTAAAAAGGTAACTGGTCGGCAAGCTGCACAACATGTGAATGTTACATGTACATCAGGCCCTTCCAACAAGCACAAGTCACCATCTATTACACACGCTACATTTATGAAGGCTTGACTTTACTTTGCTTGGCAGACGCTTTTATCCAAAGCGACTTACAAGGAGCCAGCGCTGGGTGTCTGGCTCAATAACACACCGGGTAGGGATGGACTAGGAGTCAGACGAGATTTTAAACCTGCGACCTGCTGCATCCCATTGAGACCCCAGACCCACTGAGCTACAGGCCACTACAGTGTGACATTGCACGATGTTGTGCACTGTTACTAAACGTAAAGAAATGAAAAGAATCAAAGCAGCAAGACGATTCTATTACTAACATGCATATTTCTACTAGCAATAGATGAAAATTGATGCTGTGGCCGAACTGGCCATGTCTCTGCACAGTATATAAGTGGAAGAGTGACAGAAAAAAGCTGGAGTGACAGTGATCATGGAGAGCTGAACAAGTTACCATGTGTTCAGACAGAGAGAGAAGTTAGGATAAAGCAACAGAGAATGTAGAGAAATGCAGACAGAAATATAAAAAGGAAGCACAAGGAGTTTATGGGTCTAACATGGGCCTTTAAACAGTGATAGAGAAACACAAAAGTGGACACTTACTGTTGTTGGGGCCGGGGGAGGGGGTGGGGCGTAAGATGGTCGTTCTATTGGAGAAGTAAGAAAGAGGATGGTTATTTTTGAAAATGTGGTGCTGATTTATAGTACCGTCAGTACATCACACGGACAGGTGTTTCAATTATTCCAGCCAACCCATTTATAAAACCAACATGTCTCTGCTTAACGATACAGCTCAACAGCAGAAAAAAACAGCCTTTTTTAGTGACCATTAACAACCCCGTGTTTCTAAACTACAATTTAAGACCGCCACGGGAGACGACTGTACTAAAAGATTGGATTTACAGAGAGTACAAAACAATGAGACAAATCATCAGGTGAGGACCTTTGCACAAAGAAAAACAGCACGGAGCCTTCACAGCACAATAACATCTCACAGCGGTGCAGCTTAACAACTGATATCTGGGTATAACCAGTCTTCACTTACAGATCAGCAGTGTACCTCACTTAATAATATATATAAACTAAACTCTTAATATATTAATAATTTTAAGACAAGACAATGTTCATAAATAATATGTTAAGACAAGACATTAAATACAAAGCCAATTCAGGAGGTAATTAGACTGCTTCATTTACTTTACGTTGTAGCTTTTATTTTAAACAACAAACCCAAAATTTATGCTTACCAATATAAACTCAATAGTATAAAAAACTGCATTCCTGTTAGGAAATAAATCATACAAGCCTGTAAAGACTATATGAGTAGTAACACGGATATTTCTTATGTGGAGGATAAAAGCAAGCATTCTGAAATAAAGTTCAAAACTGAATACTCCCTGAAAACAATTGCTCACGTTGTGGACATTTATCACTTCCCGTACTATGGTAATTATTATTACGGTCATTGTATAGGGTGGGTAAATGAATGAGAAAGAATAGTGTTCACTAATGTTTACTTACAGAACGATCACATGTGCCATGTGACAACAACATGAACCTCAACTCCACCATTAAATCATCAATAAAATTGAGTTAAACAATTAATTAGCATTATTTACTTACTTGACATCGTGGCTTAAGAGTCGGTTAACGGGTGCAGGCTATTTCCATACTGTGTTACCTGGATAATACAAAAATGCGAAAATAATTTAAAACATCGGAATAAACTGTGCTCATTGGTGACAACAATGACTGACTGGCGGCCTGTTAGCCAACGCCGCTAACAGTAACACAAAGACACAATTCGCCCACTGCAATGTTAGCTAAAGCCAATATGATAATGTATTTCGGATTAGTTGTATTCCATACAGCAATAGCACAGACACAATAAAAGACTGCAAACTTGTTCACACATGTGGGTGACTCTTGCAGGATATTTGAACAAACATCACAGCTGAAGCTAACGTTAGGCTAACGGCCAGGACCAGGTCCCGCTAGGGCTTGGCACATGTAAGTAATTATTAGCCATACATACCGCAAAATTACCACATAGCAAACCACATGGCCTTAATTAGTTTTAAAACAATGTTATAAAAAAGGTACATATATAATATGTTCAACGTACTGTATTAAAACGAGCGTAAACACACTCACTCTATCGTCCTTTGTTCCCCGTTCCCTCTGTAAGGCCGCCTGTTCCGCCTCTCACGCGAGCACCGGAAAAGATACTTTCAACCGGCAAAAAGCTTTTTCGTTTTCAGAATAAAAGCGGATTTATTTCGATTAGTACAGCTACAGTTAACCACAAACAACACAACGATTGTGATTAATATTCACAAGTTGTTATTAACGTTATCACCATTATTATTTTTCTTATTATTTGATGCCCATTACAGAAAACTTGCAGGGAGCTACCTCAAGGCAGCCATGGTGTTTGAAGGATCTCTTTGCAATATCAAAAAAAATTTTTATTTTCAATAGCTGGAAAGGCTGTTTTGTGTGTTCCATGCCATGTACAGCCTTGCACTCCATTACCTATAGTCCTGCTTTGCAATTTCATCCAAATTACATTTACAGTATGCAAATGTTTGTGGATTGTTCATTCACCATACCAAACTGTTGCATTACTATGTGTCATTTATTCTGAATTTAATCTTATTTTTTTACTTTGCTTTACTTTAAAATTGAATGCATTTGTTTACGGAAGAAACACTGGGAAATGAGAACTGAGAGTGAGGAAAAGATATACAAAGACCTGTGGTCAAATACAAACCAGGAACCCTCAGACCAGCAGGGTTTTCCATTAATTATTAATTAGTAACTTAATCCAAATAAATGGGTTAAATTAGAAATCTTCTTTAACAAGAAGTAAAGTCAACCCCACTCTTTAGAACAGCGCAAATTAAGTGTTCATTAATATGCTTTGCATAAAATGTAAAGCAGGGATGATAACAAAACACCATGACAGGCAACAGTTCAGAACCGAAACTGGAGTAAATATAACTGCAGACTATCACTGCACCCCCTGGTGCCCCTGGACACTTTCTGTCAAACTGGGGTTTGAAAAGTACGGAGCCCCTTAGGGGTCAGGTGGTAGAAAAGTAAAATCCAGGTGGAAAAGTGGTAGAAGAAAAATCTGAAGAACGAGGTGGTAAAAAAAAAAAAATTCAGACAAGGTAGAAAAAAAAATTCAGACGAGGTGGTAGAAAAAAAAATTTCAGACAAGGTGGTAGAAAAAAAATTCAGACGAGGTGGTGGAAAAAAAAACACTGGTCATGTGACAATCCAAGCGGCTGACCTTAGACCTGCCGGATGTTAAGCACAAGGAGGACGTTCTTTAACGGCTGCAACTGTAACGTAAGTAGTGACTGTATTATAATACTATTCTAATTCATGCCAAG
>JAUMHF010000025.1:2054099-2069791 GCA_032359275.1 Microctenopoma steveboyesi
AAAGGTGCTGGACTGGCCAAGCGCGTCTCCCAACCTAAACCCTACTGAGCATCTTTGGGGCGTCGTCAAATGGAAGGTGGAGGAGCGCAAGTTCTCTAACATCCACCAGCTCTGTGATGTCGCCATGTATGAGTGGAAGAGGATCCCAGTGGCAGGCGCTTTTACAGAGAGCTAGCGCTGGGTGTCTGGCTTAAGGACACACCTGGTAGGGGCTGGACTAGAAGTCAGACGGGGATTTGAACCTGTGAGCTTCTGCATCCCAGTCTGACGCTTAACCCACTGAGCTACCATGCCGCACCTGAATAGATTTATGTGTCAACAAAAGTTTGTATATATATATGTAGTATATATTTTTCGCATGTATTCATAAGATGTGTTTATGTTTGCTATGTTTTTATCTGTGTATTAATATTTCCACCTTGCATTTACATTGTTTTATCACTCAAACATTATTTTATTGCTTATCTTAAGTGAAGCACTTTGTGATTTTGTTTAGATAAGTGCTGTACAAATAAAGTTTATTATTATTATTATTATGATCCACTGTCTTAATATCATTTAATGTTTTAGTGCAAGTGTGTATACCTACCTGAGGGTTAGCGTCCAGTATGCAGATGCGTCCTGCCTCGACAACCTCGTGTATAGAGTCTATCTTGATTCCGTAGAGGTTGCCGTCGTACTCTCCGTGCTCCAGAAAGCGCCCATTCTTTATATCAGCATCCATCTTGCTGCGGCTGGTGAAGGCATACGTGCGGCTCTCCCGCTCCTCCTTTTTGGGCTTTCTGGAAGTATCTGGAACAAAAGAGGAGTCATGTAAATCGTCAGTATTGCACATATATGGCTTTATTTCAAACCCAAAGAATGTTTTTGTAAGACTCTATGTACGATGTTCGATCAATAAAATCTCAGTAAAGTCAGTGTAAAACACTTGGCTCTAGCAACATACTACTTCATTACATGGAATGGTGGTGCCAAAGAGTTGTGGATCTCTCAGCAGAAGCTTCATCTTCAGTCTCCGCCTTCCCACACCCTGGGCACCAATCAAAATCAGAGATTTCCTCTTGAAAGGCGGAACCTTGGCCACCTCCTCATAGAGCAATATCTCATGTCTGTCAAACTCTGAGAGAGGAAGGATGAAAGAAAGGGACATGGGATGGTGTGAGGGGGCATATGAGTAAAGAGTGGAAGTAAGAATGCTAAATTCAGTGCAGGGCTCCACCGATAAGATTTAACACTGGCTGTTTAGTTGATTAGTTACCTGCATTTTTGGTTGTCACATACATCATTTTCTTTTTCTTCTTCCCTCCAACACCAGTACACAGATTTCCTGTCAGATAGAAGCAGCTTGACATTAGCTGCAGCAGCAAACCTTGCTGGCTAGATTCACATTCATATACATGCTCTTTATTTACCTTTCATTTTATTGTTATTCCCAGAGTCATTAGTGTGTTATCTTTATATGTCATTATGTTAACTAACAGGGCAAAACCCTCTGGGATTAATAAAGTGTTTTGAATCTTGAATAACTGTAAAGGGCTGATTAAAAAACTAAAACCACAGCTTCTAAAGCTCTTTTTAATTATTTGTAACTGCAGGACACCAAGCAAAAATTGTCATTTATTTACCATCTTTCACCATCAGGTGGCAGTGTATATCAGCACAAAAAAAATAACAGCTCCATCCCCATTCTTTCCTTATTCTTCCTCTGCTGTCTCGTACCTGCAGGGGCTAGTTCCACATCTCTCTTGACAAAGGCTTTCCTTTTCTCCTCCAGCATCTGACTGGGGATCAGCCCTGTGTTTCCACCCTCCACATGACGGGCCTGTACAACACATGCACACACTCACACAATGTACAGACTATATATTGCATGGGTGCCTTTAATTTGAATCATCAGAATATCCGATTTTGGACAGGTTGTCTAATGAATCAGGCAACACAAAAACATGAGCGTTTATGTGTGCATGCTGCTTCTGTAACCCACCTGCCACCAGTTAACGTCATCCTGGTTGACTATCTGCAGGATGTCTCCTGTCTCAAACCTTAAGCCTGCCTCCTTACAGGGAATCAGGTTGTCATTGGCTGGGTCATAGTCATAGTGACACTTAAAGAACACCTGGAGAAACACAGATTGAAAGCAGATTCAGGATACACGTATGTACTAGCGCTACATCAGTACTTAAAAATTTAAAATAAACACACAAAACTCTGACATACGGCATTAACACACTACAATCCCCAGTAACCAGTAAAACTCATGACTGAGAGTACAACCACAGTCTGCTGTGTCACCTGTCTTGGCGTTATAGCTTCATGGTAGCTGGGCAGTATCTTCAGAACCACAATTCCACTAGCTGCTTGCAGCTCCTCCTGCAGCACCCTGGGGTCCCGGCCCACCTCCCGTCCATTCGCCTTACAGCAAGATGGACAAAAAAACATTTACATTACATTTGAAAAACCTTTAATGGGAGATGACAGGAGAACCTGTCAGTTTTCCCATACAATAAAAAAGTAACCTAGGAGTATGCTTGCTTATTTTTAATTTCAAATAAGTATACTAACAGTATACGTCTTAGTGTACTGTACTACCAGAAGAACTAGAGGATAAGGGAGAGAGCCTTGAGATTCTGCACTGATTAAATACGGTTTCTGCAGAAAAAGTCTGTCTACTGCAGTGTAAAAATGATTGGTAGTTTCAGTGATTGTGTGACTAACTGCTTACTCTCAGGAGGTTTTTATCATTGCCTGGCAGTGAGTGCAATGATTTAATATGCACAAATCAAAGACAATAATACACACGCACGTGTCAGCTTTAGAGGCGCTTGCTGCTAAACATGTGACACATGAGTAACTAGAAGAAATAAAAGGCATAATACATGTATGTGGATGTAACATTGCTATTACTTGTTTAACAAAGATGAAGCGGAAAAGGCAATAATAAGTATCTGCCTTGATTCAACAGCTTGTACTACTTTTTAGCAGCAATAACTTGAAGTAATCCTTTCCTGTATGTGTATCAGTCTTTCCTATAGTTTGGTTCATTCCTACAACATTTTAACTGAGGCTTTTAGACATTTGTCTATGCTCAACTCTCTTATTGTTTCCCCTACCATGATACAAGCAAAACTATCTATTTCTATGACTTATTACATTTTGCTTGTTATGTTCTTTTTGTGTTAAATAACATATTTCTAGACAAATCTTCAAGAATCTTCCAGCTGTATGTAAAATTGTGTGAGCGTTTGGAAACAATGTAAAGTTGAGCTAACTTTATTAAATATTCAGGATTATTAATTGTCCCTGACACCAATTTGGGTTTCAGAGTGTGACAAACGTTGTGCACACAATAAAACACACAAGAACACTGCAAAACTAAAAATTGCGCACAGGTGTGAGTGTGAACATGAAGAGTCATCCCCGTGACTGGCAACCAGCGTCACCCATACAGTCTGCAAGGATGGGTGTGGGTAAAGGATGGATAGAATGTGGATTCACACCCACCACAAAAACTATTATTGAAAACAAATTTAACCAACTGCTGTTTCCCAAAAAGAATTTCAATATGCGACTGATCCCACCACAGCCCAGCTTACCTCTTTGATGATATCTCCGACATGCAACAGTCCTTGTTGGTCTATTATCCCGCCATGGAGGATCCGGGCTATTACCAGCTCACCACCCTCCACCTTGAACGTCACACCCTAAAACACAATTAATGAAGGTCATTGTTTCTATCGCAGGTTTTATAACAAATCAGGGCATTTATGCTTTCATGCTACCTACCAGAGGCTCCCCCGCCACTTTGCGTATGCCCACCATGCGGATTGCGTCAGGTGGCGGACAGGGGTTGGGTGTGTGGCTGTCCTCCAACGCCTGATCCGCATAATCACACGGGCTTGGGAGTGGGCTGTCAGATGTTTGAGATGCCACTGAATCATGTGTCTCCAGTAGTGACTAGCAGAGAAAAAGATTTCATTTACAAAATATTAAATTCCTTTTTTGTCAGATAATAATAGAAATTACAGCTTTGTTGAAATATAATTTTTACTCTTCTGTACAGTATGTTTGCTGGTTCCACACCTGGAAGTGAGGCTGTGTAAGTATGCGAGACAGTTCAGCTGCTGTGTCAGAGCGGTGTGTGAAAGGGTCCAGATCTCTCAGGATCTCCTGCAGTAGCTCCACATTGTTCTCCCTCACTGGTGACAGTCGTGGTTCCTTTAGGCTCTCTTCTTGCTCCTAATACACACACACAAGTGTTAAACACATAGTCACATGTACAGTGGTCACCATACACAAAAAAACACACAAAGCTCTGTGTTTTTTGTTTTTCTCATATTTGTGTGCGTGGCCGTGTACCACACCAGTGGGCTCTCCATGATGCCTTTGAGGTAGATAAGGTCCAGGTCATTGGCCGTGGTGGAGCTGGTGGTGCTGTCACTCATCGCGTCTGACACCTGGGGCACTATAAATCAACAACAAGCCTGTGTCATCATTTAATTATTTGCATTTGTATTATTTATTTGAAATATTGCTATCCTTTGATTAGAAGACTAGATGCATTATGTTTACACAATTATAATGTATAACACATTTATATTGTATAATTCATCCACCCCTTAAATGATTGATATGAAAAAATATTTCATTTAAGGAATAGTTGTATTCTTATTTGTGTTTTTAAAAGCGAGACAATGAATAAAGAAAACATAGTAGACAGACATATAGTGATATGAGTTAATGAGGAGAAAGATGTCTGGTCTCACCAGGCTCTGTCCTGGTGGAGGCCACAGGCATGATAAGGCTTCAGTCAATCTGAAAGAGAGCGCGACAAGAAGAGAGCGGAGAAAAGAAAGAACTTTTAAGTTACCACTCTCATGTATGTTTAAGTTTTCTGTAGCTTAGCATATAAACTGGAAACAGCTGGAGCTGCAATGGTCCACCAGGACACATACATTTTAAATGTGCATTTAGTAATTTGGCAGATTTTGTATCTATTGTGGGTTAGGATGCTCAGGTAGCAAAGAGCCGTTGACTTGGCCTCTCAGTCAGAGCCATGAATCTATAGTGGCAGCTACCAGGAGTGTAAAATTAACATCTAAGGTTTTCTGGTGGTCATCTGCCAAATCCAAAATAACAAGACAGTGGCTGCACCTTCCAAGGAATCAGTGTTTCAGTAGTTTTAACCTTAGGACAGGATCTTCCCAGCCAACACTAAAAAAGTGAATATGTGTTTTTCTCAACATGTTGAACTATTCCTTTAACTTTGCATTGCTACATTTCCTTACACATTGGGGTATTTTTCTGACCACAGGCTTCCACTATAGAGTGCTAGGTACTGTTATGTTTCTTTTCTTCCTTTCATCCAGACTGCTCCTCTTAGCTGACTGAGATCATTCATCTAGATACTGAATGATGTGGGAATCAGATTTTTTGTTATTTCACTATGGACTATGGTAAATCCACTCTTTGCTTTTTGCTCAGTACATGAGTGATTTCTTTCTTTCTCAGAACATTTCAAAGTGCTGTGTTAGCTACAGCCAGTGTTTGTGAATTGCATGTTATGTTTTTTCCCGCTGTCTTTTTTTTCTTCATAGACAGCTCTCTGGATGTTAATGCTGAAAGTTTTCACAAAAGAAAATACAGTCTTTCCAGATAACACCTAGAATAATCTTTTAGAGTTTACTACCTGGGTAGCAAGAGGTATGGTGTGTTATGGCTATGTGTCTAATATATCTAGATGTAAATATCAATATAGCTGAAAGCTAAAATTCAGAACTGTGATTTAAGTCACAATGTCTTCACTGAACAGCAAACCTGAGAAGGAGAATGAAGAAATACTTTATTTTTACAATTGATAATAGGGAAATTTTTACAGAACCTCTTATTTGGTCATGAAGAAGAACGTTTGCAATGCATTGCTCGCAGAGCTACTATCCTGATTGTTTTCCACCTATCTCTGCCATAACCTCTACTAATTACCTGGATCAGGTGTGATTAGCCAATCAGAAGCTGCAAATGCAAGGTTGGTTGGAAAACAATCAAGGTGTTGCCCTGGAGGACCAGGGTTAGCTACCCCTGCCCTAAGGTAATCATATACAAACTCCCTTTCCCAGCATAACACACACATTCACACGGCAGGCAGCGACGTCAGCTCCGCTGATTGTTCTGGAAGTGAGCGTGAAGCATGTAACAGCAAGGAAGGGACTCAAAAAAATAGAAAATTAAAGACTGGAAAACGGTTGAGGAGAAGGGGTGGGGCATGTGGGCAGAACTAATCTATACATCACCATGACGACAGACACAGTAAAATGGAAAGCGGGAGAGAAAGGGGAGAACAAAGAGGCTGTACATAAAGCTACAATAAAATCTATCTATCTAGAAAAAGCCGCTGCTACAACTTGTTGGCTGCCATGGAAACCTACCTTCTTTCAGTTTCACACACACACACACACACACACACGCTACTGTTAATGCTAGAGTAGGCATTACACAACATCTCAGCAACAGCAGGGGAGACTAGAAGAGAAGATCATGTAGAAAAAAAGCTTGCACACGCGAAGAGGAGAAGAGAGTGGAGGGATAAGTGCAAGTCACGATAAATGAAAAATGAATTTACATTTTTACCACACACTATTATCCCTCGTTCACACTATTTTTGCACTGTGCAGTATATCAGCTGATGGCAGCTCTCAAGCAATAATGTTACAAAAGCAGGGAGATTTAAAATATATAATGTAAAGAAGACAGAGGGAGGTTCAATATCATACTCAATAACCTAGAACTATAGAAAGAAAGATTTTTTTTAATTTAATTTATAATTTGGTAAAGTTGCTATTGAAAAATTTGCTTTGCAAAACCTCCATAATTATATACTAACTGATTGAAGCACTAACAGATGAGACCAGATAACAACAGAACAAGTTCACAGCGTTTGTTTCCTCCACAGTTCCTTATTTGATTTAGAATACAGTGCAGTATAATGTACCTAGTATTACTAAAAATTTTAAGTCCTGCTATCAAATTCCTAGTCAGTCCTACTTCCTACTACTTGGTTTTTTTCACAGCATTTCTTTATTTATCATGATTTGTTTCATATAAATACAAATAATTAGGACTAAAATAAAACCCACAGCTGCTGATGCTCTATACAATAATAGGAGAGAGATAAAGTAGTTGAGGAAAAAAGCTTACTCAGCTAAAAACACCCAAACATACACAGTACTGTTTTTGCAGTGCTGTAAGCTCCACCTGCTACCCTCTTCATTATCACCTTCTTCCTCCTCCTGCTTTCTCGTCTTCTTTCCTGTTGTCTACTCTTTTCTTCCTTCTCACCTACAACATCCACAACTACCATGTTGTTCCAACTTGTCCCCATCCAGTCTCCCCTTGTGTTTACCTATAGCTTGCAGCCATCAAATGTTTCCTCCTTCTCCCGACACCCTCCCCTTATTTACCCCCTCAGCACCCAGTGATGCCCCTCCTTCCCAAACCTCCCACCATCATCCATCTGCTCTGCTGCCTCCATATATAAAGAAACAAAGGTTAGCAGGTGCACACACACACACACACACACCATATATAGGCTACCTAAAAATATTAATGCAACAAAACAATATGTGTTGTATGTGTAGGGAACTATTTACGAATTGTGTTGACTGTTTTTTAGGACACAATCCAGTTGTTTTTCCATGCATTTCCATGAAATATCCCATCTTTTTTTTATTCCATAATTCAGCTGAGTTGACGGGAGTGCCTAATGTCCATAAATGTGTAATGTGTGTGTGAGAAGAGGCGTTTTATTTGTCACCTCACCTGAACCCTTTCAAATCCAGCTGTTTGTGACTTTGCTTTATTTGAGCAACTTAAACGTTTACGTCTTTATCTTTAGCATTGTCCAAAGTGTATCTCCCCTCATCTAACACACACTCACACACACACACACACTCGCACACACTTAATTAGTCTAAATGGACTCTTGGTTATAACAAAGCACGCTGTCTCTCACACGCACACAAACAAAGGACCAACACAAACATTGCTAACAAAACAGCATATTTTGATTAGCATGCTAATGTTGTTACTATGATCGCAACGTTACTGTCGGTAACTGCACGCACGCGCGTACATTTGTCAGCATCGTCCCAGTGTTTCTGCTCTCTACAACAAACGAGCCTCGGTATGAGGAGACGGAGAATAAGGCGCTCAGCAGTCCCTATGTTAGCCGTCGTCTGGTAATAAAGCTGTTATGTGAAAGCCGTCCACGTACCTTTCCACTCAGTGAGACGAGCTTCCCGCTGTATACGATGTGTCGTGTTGCCGTCGGGCTTCTTGTAGCCGTCAGCGACGGCAGCAGCGTCGAGTGCGGCGGGAAAACAACTTCCGAGTACATTTCTAAATAAAGTCCCGCTCACAACTAAATAGCTATCAAATGCTAAAAAAATATTGCTATATTAACATGCATACTTAAAATAAACCACACCAGCCTCAGTAACACTCTATGTAATAAGAAATGAATGTAAAGGTTTAATAATTACAATTTAATTTTGAAGGTAAGTTTACGTATTTCCGGTCAAATTTTACGTAATTCTATCAATTTGACATCTGTCGCCGCGGTACCTATGCAGGGCCAATTCGTCGTTTTTATTAGGGTATTTCTCTGCCCTTATTTAGGATCACTAAATTGACTTTACACACCAGCTTCTGTCTTCCTGTGGAAGCGAAAGTTGCTATATAATAATATTTTGTGGCCCTGAGTCTGACAAAATAACGCTGGGGTGGCCCAGTGCCTTAGTCTTTACGCAGGGTCTATGAGTCTAAGACCATACTATAATTGTTGTTATTTTAATATGAAAGTGATGTGAACATAAATTAGAGAGCAAGAATCTGTGTTGTTCTTTAATATATCTAAAGAAAAAGAACGAGGCATAGACCCGCGTGTTTCTTGAGATCCGACTCTATTCTTTTATTCTCCTATTTTCTATCGTCTTTCTTGCTGACGTCCGTTCCTTGTCCGTTCAGGTCGCCCCTTGCTGGACACTTTCATACATACACTGCCTATCAACACAGAATCTAATGAAATTTTTACCAGAAATGTAGGTTTATGGTAGATGTCTTTTGGTGTTTAACAATTAAAATAATTTAACCAGAAATAATGAACCGACAGCCAAACAAGCTGGAATCACAGTGAACTGGGGACAACACAACAGTGGGTTTATCAAAATAATATGTCAAACTCATCACCAAGGTGTTATCATTTTCTATATGTTTGTTACTTTCTTTGTTTGAGTCCAAACTTTACTTCAAAGAACTGTGACCAGTTGTAAAGATTAAACTATCACATGAACCCCCAACAAAAATGAGTTATTGACATATTATAACCATTTGATTCATTTATTCTGATGTTACTCTTTCCAGTGGCAACAGCGAAACAAGAATTTCCTCCTCTGAACAGGACAACAAAAGGACATTAACGCTCACACACACAGACACATTTCCACCTTTTGATTAGTAGCTTTGATCTCATATATATATATGTTATTTCAATAATAAATTATGTACAGCTATGTTGTAATGAGAGAGATGTGAGAGGGTAACAAGAGAGACAGAGAGAGCTTGTGTTCTTGTCAGTGACGGTCGTCAGTTGGGTTCGGAGGTGAGAGGCACATGTCGGCCCCTTCAGGTGCATTGTGGGACACACCCGGAGGGAATGCTGGATGAGGATGGAGGGGGGCGATGGAGTCACCACATGTAGGAGTTGTCGTATCTGTGGAAAGACAGAAGGAAAAACCTTGTAGGTTCTTGTAAACTAACATTGATTTCATGTCCTCTCAAATTTAAAACCACTCCCACTGGGTTTTTACCTTGATCTCTGGTCTCTGTTGTTGTCGCCACCAAAAAGCAGCTCTGCAACTATATCGTCCTGAGTTGAACGCTTTCCATACCTATAACAGATATATAGAGGTTTTTTTTAAAGATTTATCACAGCAAACAGCATTCAATCCTTAAAATCTAACACTAACCCTGTTTGTCTGTCTGCTGCAGCTTCAAATTAAAGCATTCAATTAGAAAAAGCTCATATGGCTTAGGCCTCACACAGCTAGTTTCCATAAACTCCAGAGCAAAGAGATTATGCTGTATTTTCAGTCATCTTACCTCTGACTTATGTCCATAGTTAGCCTGCTTTCATTTCACACTTGTGTGCATGTGTAACTGAGTGTGTGTTTTTATGCTGGTCTGTGTAAGTGGGTGTTAGAAGTCTTGTTATTCTCCTAATAAGGAAACCAAGTGCCAGGAAAGCTGCAAATGTAAAACCAGAGCCGTTTAACAAAACCTTTACTTGGCAATGTGTGTGTGAAACAGTGCTATCCAGCACACACCAGCAGCGCAACCTGCATTTCTCTGTTTTCCCATCAACTACCTGTTCCACCTCACACTATGACCCCGGCACCCAATTTTATGCTTCGTTTCACACACACAGGGAGATGTGTTTGTGTGTGTGTGTGTGTCTTGTCCTGAAAGCAATCAAGCAGCTTTAACGCTCCGTCTCATGCGGCTGTTGTGATCCTCAGATAATGGTGTATCTGCACCCGTGCATCTCGTTAAGTGTCGCTAGGCGGTTTCAATGTCTTCCCTTTCTCTTTCTGTAAGTCTGTAACTTCATGTGTTTTCTAATAACTCTTCCATTATTTTTTTTTTATAGTGTGGGTGTGATCAAGTGATTCTTAGGAAAAGAGATATTGTGTGCAGGATAACGTATAAATATTGTAACTGTCTGCATGAGAGACGTCATTTATGTCGAGCAGTAAAAGTGCTTAAAGTGTCTTTTGAAGCGTAACAGCCGATGGCGGTTAAATCAATCAATGTTTTGTCACTGGAAGCGTTTGAAATATTAGTTTAATGTTGTCCTGGTGTAAAAATATTGGCTCTATAATACAATATGTGTACAGTTTCAACAGGAGAATGTAAATGTGTCCTCTGTGGGAGCTATATGATTGTTTTCATGGTTTTTAGTGAAGGCACCAGTTTATTTGTCCACTCACTCAATGCTATGAACATGTATTGTAGTAATGGCCGCATCCATCATGTGTATTGGTTTTGCCTGAAGCTGACAGCCACCACGTTTTATTTGATACAGCCGCATCTTCTTCTATAACCATTAGTTCTCTTTCTCACAGATGATGTGTCTTCATCTGCAAGTCACCAGTGTAAGAACTGTCCCTCATGAAACAAATCGACCTCCTCCAGCACGAGGAGACTCCGTTAACCCAGCTATTTAAATATCAATGACCAGTTTGACTTTCATGAATAAAAACAAATGAGCCAGAAGAGAATCAAATAAGAAAATATGCCACCTCATAATGTCATAGTGAGAACTTTTATACCTTAGAGCAGCAGGCCCACATAACTGGATTTGGGAGTTTTTTCTTTCTTGGGTCCAGCTGTAGTGATTTTATTGCTCTGGTCCCATTGATTTGGAGGCCTGGAGGTTCCTAAGAGTGGACAATAATCTAATCTGCGGAGCTTTTGTGTGCTGGCACAGGGTTGATGCGGCATAGAACTCATAGAACTTATTCACTGCAATAGACTTGAATGTAATGCATGTAACCTTTAAAATGTAACCTGGACCGTAGTGGGAAACAGGAAGAGGCAATAATGCTAACTGAGTTCTGCAACTATCATCATAACACCTAAATGAGTTCCAGAAAGATTATTTATATTTATGAGGGATCCTCCATAACTTTAAGCAACATCTTAAGGACTGCATAAAAATTACTTCAGAAAATTTGTTTCAACAAATTTGTTTTTTGGGGGAAAGAACGGCAGGATTTTTTAAATTTTGTTTAATCTGATTTATTATACATGCCCTGTTTACTCACATTTACAAGAAGAGTAAACATCACAAACTATTTTATTCAGTTTGTCATTAAAATTTTTACCAGTCAAAAATAGTGTGACAAACACGTGTCTACTCACCACGTGTGTTTTGTGTGTGTGTGAGAGTACATACCTCTGCCTAGTGATCAGATTGATGTAGTGTCTCAGTGCGGTGTAGTACTTGGCCAACTCTTCAGGTGGGGCGTCTTCACCGGGGTTCTCGGGTTTCGGGGGGTAGGCGTCCGCCAGTGTTCCCAGACACACTAGCACGCACAGCGCTACGGCAACCAGCACCGTCCATGGCTTCAGCATCATGGCCATCTGTGACAGGACAGAGAGATGTGGGACGCTGGGGACACTTCTGGTTTGATACTAAAGGTACTAAAAATGTAAAAATAATTCTAACTCAAAGCTCTAGATGACCTGTATTGCTTAAAAAAATAAAAGTCCTAGTTAACTGATTTTTGAAGTTTTAGATCTTAATAGTCAAAATCTTGAAACTGTTGAACATGATAAAGATTTTTTTGCTTTGTACTGAATAAAAATCTGTTTATAAGTAAATAGCACCTAATATCACTGATGTGTCATTGATTCATCTATAAAACTTTAAACAAACCTAAAGGAAACTGATTGACTGAGGTATAAAAGGCAGATAAAAACATAAAACAATTAACTCTGGCTTTGATTAAAAACATTTTGACTATTTAGATGCATGTTAATAAAAAACAGTCAGCTATAACCATAAGTTGCTCAGTAGGAACGTGTACAAGTGGAGTGAAAAGCAGATGTGTTATTAAAAAGATATTACATGATTATTATTTATATAATTATTAAATGATAATTATTAGATAAAGTGCATGTAGTTATTAAAACCAGCTGCAGCTACATTAAAGTGATGAGACCCATATTTATTAAATATTATATGATATGCCATGTCGCATAAAGAGTATTATTCTTTTTGGATTTACTTCAGAAGTGTATGTTGATGCCAGTATTTAGACGATGTTCATACTTAGAACATTAGTGACATTAGAAATGAGACTGAACAGTAACTATTTGTTTTTAAGTTATTTTGGTTTATATTCATGCAGCTACAAAAAATGATTAAAATATATATATGAAGTAAGTGGTTTTAACGCTAAGAATTGCCGCCCAGAAATCATCCTCATCAATCATCCTCATTTAGTTCAAACTAAATAGAGTGTAAAAGAGTGAAACATGAACACTTACTGCGAGAGGACTTTGTTGCGTTGACAGGTAGAAGTCGGAGCGACAGGTGCTTTCTGGCAGGAGCAGAGTGTCTGTGTCTGTGTCTGTGCTGCGGAAGATGTCTTTCTTCTGTCTTCTTGGACCCGTTTTCTGCGCTGCAGGTCACTGCACCTTGGTTTTAAACTTCCACTGAGGTGATTTATATAGTTGAGCGACACCGGAAAGGGGAGGAGTTTACACCGCACAAGAGAGCGCGTGCGCGCGGTGGTGGGGGGGCTGTGAAGACACAGAATGCGTCAAACGCTGATGGTGGAGACATTAGTCACGCGCGGGTCACGCACGGCTTTGTCTTTGTTAGAGAGGACATTTTTGAATCATGACACACAAAACTTACACACACAGGCCACGCTAAGATTGGAAACTCTTTGGTGTGTTTTTACTTTGTTTGTTTAGTTTGTTTTGTGGTGTCTGATCCAAAGATGTGCTCTCGAGAAGTCAGTGAATTGACCCTTTAACCTATGGAACACCGAAAACCTAAACTGTCTGTCTGAGAAGTCAATGAGACATGTCCAAACTGACCAGTCATTATTTTTTACTTCTCCTGTTTTAGCTTCCTTTGTTCACATGTGCAGAGGTGAACAATGCATCAGAATGCAGTTTGCTTATACAAGCAGTGTGACTGGGGAAATACAGTTTTTAATTTCCACTGGATTAGAATGATATAATCATACAGAGGTTACAGATTGTGCAAACATATTTATATGTCTCATAGTAATAATAATCACTCAACTGGTGTGGTTCCTGCCACTAGACGGCGATCCAGTCTTGAGTCACCAATAATGAGGCCGACAGAGGGAAAGTATTGGGTTATTGTCAATACTGCAGTGTCCCTCCAGAGCTTTGATGAACACACATCTATGTAAGTACATGTACTACTTTTCTACCAACTCCTCCCGTCTCCTGCTCTTCTTTGTGATTTTGCCTCTGATGTGGGTTTCTTTTAGCTGCAGGTCAACATAAAGCAGCCTCTTATTTCCTTATTTGATCATCCCACGTTCTTTGGTCCTCACTCAGTTCAGGAGTTGCTCCTGTCTGACATCTCATAAATGACTCCCACAAATCTTTGGTCTGTTTGGATCAGCGATACATGAGATACATCCTTCACGAAGTCTCTTACGTGACAGAAACAGATCATTGGAAACCTGTAGGTGAGTGGACAGAGGAACAGAATGATACGATGAAACCATATCACAGTGTCAAAAACAGATTTATGTTGAAGTTCTTTTTAGATTAATAGTTTTTCGTTCATTAGAAACATTTTGCTTCAAAATTTTTTTTCTAATTCTGATGCCTAATTGCAATAAATACATTTTGTGTTTTTGTCATAATAAGATACATTAACCTGTATGAAGGCATAAAAGTGACACAGGTAAGTAAGTAAATAAATAATAATGAACTAAAGTGCACTTATTATTTATTTACACTTGTATTCATGCCTTTCAATTTCTCTTTAATTATACTTTTTTTTTTAAATACAACTATTAATACATTTTAAATTACAGACATGAATTTATATTATTTATATATTTCCCTGTATCCCTCCATAAAAATACTGTACTGAGGTATTTAAGCTAATACATCATTAATACATTACTATTACAAAGAATCATAAAAAATCTTCCTATAAAACATTATAATCACAATCTGGATCATTGATTAACTTTGCAAACAAAATGTCACTAAATGCATCAGAATGCAGTTGAAAAAACATGTTGCGTTTGTCCTGCGTCATGACAGAACATTCATTTATTTATATTTTACTGATCTGGACACAATAAAAATACAGGTTAATTCAAAACTTGTTTTATCATATTTGAACAACAAAAAACTATATATTTCAGACAATGTGTAGATGAGCAAATACTAACTCCAAACCAGCCAAAGTCATCACACAACACTATCCAGCTGAGCTGCTGTCGTCACAAACTGACGTCGCTCCAGAAGAAGATGTCTCAATCCATTAAATTCTGCATTTTTGGTCTACAGCGTTTCTCTGCTTTATCTGCATCCAACCCTCACAGTCCCTGAACTGTATCACAGTGTGATTAAACACAAAACAATACATTACAACACAGTGTGAACAGCACTGGAGGGTGCAGACAGAGAAGAGGCCTGTCCTCATGATTCCTCTGGTTTACACTAATTATTCGATTGGTCACTGGTGGGACATTCTGCGTGAAAATGTTATGTCGCACAGGAGGTGACACACCACACAGAGCACAAAGCTTTGTGATGGATGAGGCCCATGATACCCACAGAGGCCTGACATCATCACATATGCTACATCTTCAGTAATAGTACGTCATTGGTTTATCCTATTATTACAAGTACTGTAAAAGAGGCTGGTTGATGGGGGAGCTAAAAGATATGTTAAAACACTAACAGGGCTCGTATCAAAATCACCTGTAAGTCAGAAACACTAATAGATTCATTCATACATATTACTGATAACCACCAATTCAATTCAATTCAATTCATCTTTATTTGTATAGCACCAAATCACAACGAAAGTCATTTCAGGGCACTTTACATTGCAAGGTTTAGGACCT
>JAUMHF010000025.1:2072337-2089113 GCA_032359275.1 Microctenopoma steveboyesi
ACATATTCATCCTGCTGCAGCCAGGTTTCAGTGAGACTAAATAAGTCTATCTGATGGTCACTTATCAAGTCGTTGACGTGCTCCTATAACCGGCCAAAACATCATGGAGTGGGTGGAAAGCATTGTCCAGTATTGTCTTTAAGTTTGACAACATACGCCGGTCTGACACCAGTAAAGTGGATGAACCGCAGTACAAAGAATGAGAAATGGAGCTCGACTGGGCTAAATGACCTTTCACACTAAAACATTAACCAAGATGGCTAATGGTGGCACTAATCCAGGTCTGACTGAGCTCCCTGCTTCCGTCTCTGATACCAACAAAGGCAAACTTGACACGTGTCTAATGTGAGTGACTAATACTGCTCCCTTTGAACATTTCCATTGTAGTCTTATAGAAAAAGATATTTCCATGAAACTTTCCATATAACTGCTCTGCAGGAGTTTAAAGAATAGACGTGAACATCTGGTGTAAAACTTTTCACCTAGGCATCATGCAAACAGAGACTACTTTACATTCTGTGATTGTGAAGCTCTACGTGGAATCATCTCTCTTATTATCAATAATCTATAGCAACAATATAAAGCCTCCGTCTATAAACCAAGCAGGTGAAGGTATGTGTGAAATCTGACATGTGGAACACCAAACTATTCCAGGTGAGTCACATATCATGTGACTCACCTGGAACGGTCCTTTTTCTCTGTATTCTTCTCTGCCAACATACTAGATTAGAAATGGAAATAAAAAGCGACAGTTTTTCTCTTTTTTTTCCAGCATCCATTCATTAATCTCTGTCCCTCACTCTGTCTCTTTCTGTCTACATGTATTACACACATCAAGCCAATAAAAGCACTACAGACATGTGAGATTAGCTCTCAACCACAGTCTATTCTCTGAACAAACACAGAAGCAGCACCGTTGTATACGTATATGTGTGTGTGTGTGTTTGCCAGAGACTGTGGATGTCTTTGGAGAAGCCAGCACACCATAGTTCCTTCCACAAATACTTTTACCTGTGATAATGCTTTGTTAAAAGGGCATCTACTGCCTAATGTGTGTGTGTGTGCAGCTCCACCTCTAGAATTACACACATTTGATCTCTGCCCACCAAAATCATCATTGAGTCCAGGTGGTGGTTTGTGTCAACTTTAAATAAATTCCTGTTATACCACGTTCACTGTGGGATATAAGTGGGCATGATGACAACATGAAAAAATACCTCCAATGTGGTCCTCAGACGTCACGTTCACAAAAATGGGACAGACAGATAAGCCATAACCATGACGCCTCTAGCCTCATTAAATTAACATCGTATGGGAAGGGCTGCACTGGGTTTGACAAACCTGCTAATCAAACTGAATTGACCTTTTCAATAAGCTCTTTTTGATTGACAAAGAAAACATGGAATGTTTGCTAATGCTACTTGTTGAATATTGGATTCATAATCAATATCATCAGGTGGCCAGAGTCCAAAAAAGTCCTTATGTTGCTGAATGCATTCAATAAGCACATCTGCTAACAGCTTAAAATGAATTACAGTTGTGCGTATCAAAGGCACCCCGGTGAGTTGTTGATCACTCATAATGCTATGGACATTGTTTGCCTTGCATTCAGAGACACATGCATGCTGGTTAGATGATAGACATTCTATTAATGCAGCTAATGCAGCATGCATTTAACATATGGACAGAAACACATTCAGTTTATTTGTTAGAGAAGACCAGAAGCACAAGGGTAGGAGACACTTTCCCAGTCTGAGTCTGGTGCAGCATAATCACAGTGAAGTACATCGGTGGATTTTTAATATTCCAGCTGGTTACTCATTAACGATTTTTACAGGCAACAAAAATAATCCACTGAACGTGGGCTTACACGTGCCAAATTCCCAGCAGCTGATGAACACATAGTTGAGTCATGTGTGTGAATCTGCCTCAAAATAAAAAAAAATCAAAGCTCAGAATCATTTGGATTTATCCTGTGAAAACCATGAATATCTGTGGAAATCAATCCACTGATCGAGGACATATTTCAATCTGATTCTAAATCGTTGTCAGCATTGTGTTGTTGCTCATCACATTAGTCAAAAACTATAAAGTTGAGCTAGTTCATTTTTTATAATAAGAAATACATTTCTCTGTATGAACTCAGAAGATCTCTGTTATGTCGCTGTATTTGCGGAACATGAACAGCACAACAAATATGCTTTGAATGCCAAAAGGAAAATAAAATACAAACGTATTCTATAACTACTGATGCAGTAACGTGTAATGATCACTAATGTTGTTGGTGTCTTGTGCAGGTACACATGCAGCCTGGCTGAACTGGGACGACTGCTTCACCCACTGATCCATGATGATGCTCCAAGAAGTGGAAAGTGCAGTATTTTCCTGTAAATTGTGTTGAAGTAACACAACAATGAAAGTACCTTAAAATTGTATGTAAGTACAATACTTAAGAAAACGTACTTTGTTACTTTCCAGTCCTCGTGGCTGAAAAAGAAGATGTCAGTGAGTGTGTGTGCTCATTTGTGTGTTTGTGTCTGATTAAATCAACAGCAGCGCTGTAAAGGTTAGAGTCGCTGAAAGCGGGCAGGAAGAGTGGCAGGAAACATTTAACCAGCGCTGACAAAACACACCGTTTTGTTGCTGTCACTACACATCACTCAACATTGCCTCCCACACATACACACACACACACGTAGACATGCATTCACGTAACTAAACTTGTATTTCAACGTGTAAATTACTGCTCACACCATCTCGTAGCATCCAACATATCCTGAGACATAATAAAAGTAGTGATATCCTGACACAATAATGCGCACGCGTGTATGAGCTGATGCAGAAAGCATTAAAGGATACACACACTAACACACACACATGCTTTTAAGGCCCATCTCCTGTCTTGATGTCCAGGAGCCTTTCAATGTTTATTTAAGTCTGTGATCCATCTATCTGCATCTCCGCTGTGTCAGGACAATATGACAGTTGGACTGATAACCAGCCGTATCAGTGGCTCAGAATTAAACATGACTTTAATGGACACACTATACTGCGTGTGTGTCTGTGTGTCTCTAACTTCCCTTCTTATTGTGTATTTTTTCATGTTTACCGACACCGTGTGTCTGTCAGCTCAGCCGTGTTCATACAGGAGTAATGGGAACCTATTCGAACTGTTCCTCAGCCCTTTTATTAAATACAACTACAGATGATATAATGGCTGAGACGAATGAGTTCAGGTTTCATACCCATATTATTACACTTTTGTTTTCTCTTTCAACACCAAGAAGTAAATTAAATTTTATCCCACTCTTAACTTTATTATATGTTCAAGTTGATTAACAATGTGACGCTATCACAGTCCTTTTAATATTAACATCCCAACCATTAGCATCGCAGAGACGGATTGGAGTACCATTCTTACAAAAAAGAAGTCGGATTTGATTACACACATGATTTTACTTTGCTCTACAATCATACTTGATTACAGATGCTGGAAGATTAGACTTTCCTGTCTACTGGAATCTCTGGTACTGCACTTTGCAAACTGTCATCCCATCCCAGACACAACTCACAATGCTTTACATTACCACTTCAGACTCAGCTAGCTTGCCTCATCGTGGCAGAGACAACGGATCTGATCTATCTGGTAGTCGCATGTGTGCCAAATTTGTCAATTTGTTTGCATAAATTAAGCTCTCACAACATTTAAACCTGTGGCTTTCTTCTGATCAGTTTTTGGAGATAATCAGTTATGCTTTTTTACCCCAGGCCCTCTGCAGCGCTTCCTGAAGGTCCACTTTGATTTGAGCAATCAAATACTCAGTGGGAATCAAATAGCTGACACTGTCTTTCTGTTTGCACACAGAACTGTAAAGCTGTGTCTGTGTGTGAAACTTCATCATCTGTTGAGTTGCAATCCTGGAAAAAAGAAATCTGTCAAAATAAGGTTATTAAAAGTTGTCTGCAGTGGCGGCTGGTGAAATGATCATATATTCTCA
The DNA here is from genome assembly GCA_032359275.1 of Microctenopoma steveboyesi. Lineage (NCBI taxonomy): Eukaryota > Metazoa > Chordata > Actinopteri > Anabantiformes > Anabantidae > Microctenopoma > Microctenopoma steveboyesi. The sequence goes on from JAUMHF010000025.1 coordinate 2,076,336, forward strand.
TATTATATCACATATCAGAACTAGTATAAACCAAAGCACCATTATCATGCATCACAGTGATTTAAATGATTAAACATACGTCATTTACATCAAATGTAATTTACATCAAATGTAATTTACATCAAATGTCATTTATTACTGGTCCTCAAAGCGCTTTGAATTACTATGTATTTAACAGACACTGATGGCAGAGCTGATGACCTGACACACTGGGGGCAACATGCCAGTGTTCACTTTCATCATGACCACGCAACACTGGCTCAAACATAACACAAAATATAAAACAGTCTGTTATCTAAGACAAAAAGTGTGTCTAATCATTGTAAGACATGTACTAGTTCGCATTTACACGTAGCTGCTAGTCTGTTCATGTATTACCAGTGAAAATGTAAATCTGAATCCAGACCCGTTCTTTACCTCACAGCTGACAGAGTAGGGAGGAGAAACAAACCAAAGCTCTGGTCTCAGGACGGACAGTTAGTCAGGACTTCTCCTCAGACTAGTTTCTGGAGAAAGTGTCTCACTCTGTCCTGTGTTTGTTGCTTGATTGTGGTGTCTGGTCGGATCAAAGCTCATTAAGGCAAAGATTTTTTTTCTGTAAAACCGTTGACTTCTTAGGGACAAAAAATTATGATTGAAATTATTATGATTCCTTCTTTTTCATGTGCACCAGGCGGGGCGGCGCCACATTGCCACCTATTGTCAGTGACCATGAATCAAAACGGGACTATAATATGACGTTTCACCATAAGGACGCCATAACGTCTTTCCTCCAGGTAAGACAAACTGATATAATGTTTATTTAGGTCATCTATCAGATCTTGGCAGGTTGCAGTATAGTAAAAGACACTGATGTAAGAATGATGAGCTGTTGAGTTGTTTTCCTGTGATTCCTGGAGAGGAGGAAAAAGATCACACAATTAAGCCTCCAGGATGAATTCCTCACCACTCTGCTGTTAGTTTCATTGGTGCATTAGTCAAGATACAACTGTAGGCAGTGAGCTAAACAGCACGTGCCACTAAGTTAATTTGATACCTGTTTATCTGTTTAGTGTGCTCTTACATTTCCACAAAAGGTAGAACGTATTTCAGCAATGCACAAGAAAATCTGTGATAAGTTTGAATGTATTGGACATAATTTGCAAGCTTTACCACGTTGAGTCTGTTTCAATGCAAAGTTGCAAAAAAGGTATAATTTGCAGTACATAATATTGTGAAAGACTTAGGCTTAAAGAAACAATTCTTGAATGTGTGTGTCCTTCATGCCCTACAACTAAAACTCTGACATGGAGTAAATTTAAAAATGTTTACTAAATTACAAACATTTTTGCATGTGTATCAAGCATCATCATATTATATTATATTATACTTTATTTGACTGTTATTTTACAGAAGCAGAAGTAAGTAATGTCTTGTACGTTTGGAAATTAATTATGTTCTGGTTATGTTTTTAGTATTTTTATGTCACCAATTTGTGTATGAACAGTTATTAGCCACATAATCACCTGAGTGTCGTTTTAAAATAAAGCATACATTCAGCATATTTTGTAATAATTACCAGCATACAAGCATCTCTGTCCTTACATTTATTAACACCGCTTTAAGCAAAGCGGGTCTTTCACCTGTGAAGGACATCAGCCAGAGGAATTCTCAGGCTGAAGCACAAATCAGATTACTGAGATGAGAGTTTTGTATATTCGGAGTAAACCTGCTGCCAGTGTAAACAGCAGCTTCCTTTGAGGCAGACTGTCTGCAAGAAAAACAAAATTTAACACCTCACTGCCCTGAAGAATCCATCATCATTATGACCTCATAACTGTCGCCGCAGAATATGTGCTGTCATTTCCTGCCATAGTGTGCGTGTGTGCTGGTGATGGTGTCCTGGGGGCCCATATCACCACGGCAATGCCAGGAGAGTCTTCGTCATGTGCTTTTCTCCACACCTGTACAGATACTCTCACGCAGATACCGGAAAGTTTCATCTGTATGAAATTAGGCATTTGGCTGAAAAACGCCATCACTCTGCAGGGCATCATTCTACTTGCATGAGCACATTGGGTTCTTACGACTTCAGAGGATTCAAGAACTTACGCACATGCAAACACTCATGCACAGATAACACAGATATATGCACAGTCGCAGTCACATACACCCACACGCACTGTGCAAATCCCTGCTGGGTCTGCGAAGACATTTCATTCTGGGTGGACAATTACGAGAAAATTAAAAGGGTGAAAAAGAAAGAGAGAGAGAGAGAGAGAGAGAGAGAGAGAGAAAACAAAACAGATGTTCTAATAAAAAAATCTGCTTTTAAATGAAATTAAAAAAAAAAATCAGCTGAAGTCAAATCCTCAAATTTAACAGCAGATCCACATTTGTATGTAGTAACTATGGTTTGTCGACAGATGGTTCATTTACTGCATAAAAACTGAAGAACTTCTGCAAAGCTTCAGCTTCAGCTCTGTGGACACTGACTGACAGCAACCAGGGTGTGAGCTTGCTGCCTTTGATGTGGCTGCAGACGCTTCTGGACCTGTGACCTCTGATATCTGCTACTGTCGCTGTGGTTATAGCTGTGGTTGCACATAATGTGGTTAGAGCTGTGACTGTCACTGGGGTTTCTAGTGGTTGAGTGTGTGATCATGTCAGTAAAGTGGTACACTTTATAAACCCGTGGCACTGCTTTAATAATTACTGAGTCAAACTGTTAAACTAGCACAGCTTCAAAAGCAGCTGCTGAAGTACATTTACTAAAATACTGTACTTGGGTAAAGTTTAAGACTTGAGTATGTCCATTTTCTGCTACTTTGTTTTGAGGAATTACATTTGAGTTTCTGTTGGATTTTAAAAAATCACTGTAAGAGAAGTGACTTCATTAAACTACATCTATTTGATAACTCATTACTTTTCTGAATGTAATATTAATAATGCAATCATTTTTGATGAAATTGGTAAAGAGCACAGTCTAACATGTTGTTACTCCTCCTCCTGCAGGTACACAGCTGCGTTCAGATGTGTTAACTGAGAAGACCATTGAACATGATGTTAGAATGTGATCTGTCACACGCTGCAGGTTTTTCCTTTCATTTACAGAAACACATGTCAGTGGAACATCTGTGGCTGTTCCCTGGATAAAAAAGATAAAAAGATGCTAACGTTTAATATCCCTGAGCATCCATCCCTCCCTCCATTGTCGTCATAAGGGTCGCGTTTCTCGCACACTTATCCCCCCACCCCACACCACAGCGCCTCTCCTCCTTCTCTGTGATCTGTGAAAACTGGTTCCTGGCACCATCTTGTGCTCACAAACGTCCATAACAGCAGTAGTTTTTTTTATTTCTTTACTAAATTCCATCACCATGAAGCCAGCATTGCTTTAACATACATATAATATTACATACAAATAAAATTATTTTATAAAATAAATCTTTATTTAATAAATGTAAACTTTACTGATTATAAACAGTCTTTCAGTGGAGGTGTGTGTGTGTGTGTGTGTGTGTCAGCCCAAAAACTAAAGTCTATATTGATATATTTGCATTCAGTCAGTATATGTGGGTGTGTGTCAGGTGTGAATCAGTCTGTGTGTTGTTCCTCTGCCTTATCCTTGGAAATGGGAAATTCCAGAGATGTCCTGAACCTAATGGGCACCTCTCGCTCCTCACTGATTGGTTGCTTGGCTGACGGGGCATGGATCCGCAGCTGTCCATCATCCATAAGGGAACAGGACAAGCCGGACAGATCCAGGTGATTGGGTAGGTCGATCTTTTGGATGAATCCCGCCTGAGATGCAGCCGTGGAGGAGAAGGCAGCACAGGAGGAGGAGGAGGAGCAGGACTGACTCTCTTCTGCTGCAGCCTGCTTCATGGCCACCACAGCCAGGCTCCGCCCTTCCAGTTTCACAGTGATGTCACTGGGGGCGTAACCGCGAGCGTCTAGGGTCACCAGGAGGTCGCCGTTGTTTTCTGTGGGCTGCGGCGCATCCTTGTACAGCTCTGTGCTGGGAGTCTGTCTCTGCTCCTCTTTGTCATCAGTCAGCCTGAGGAGAATCAGAATCAGGACCATCAATCCACCAACTCATTCAGTCATTCAGACCAGAACAGACCAGCTACAGGTTTAGAAAACACCCAAACCAATGATGTCCACCCGCTACTGAGACTCAGTTCCTGTACATACCTTGCCAAAGTGGAAGAAATGAAAGGCAGCTGGTTAAGTCTGAGCAACGGGTGCCCATCGTGGAGCCCCCTCAGGAGGCTGTCGGCCAGCTTGGCCCTGCGGTTGAAGAAGTCTTGCTGCAGTGAGGAAAGGGCCTTGTGATGCAGTGGCCACAGCAGCCTCTCCTGTCCAAAAAAAGGGTCGTCGGCGAACAGGCCGGTCAAGGCGGTGTGCTGGGACATCATGTCAGCGCTGGAAGACAAACACTTAGATTATAAGGGCCTTGTAAGAGTTGTGTGCAGATCCACTGGTCTTCTGTCAGGCTTGATGTGTATAGTCTTCACCGAGGAGTGAGGGCTTCTTCTTGTTAGTTCTGCACGTTACACGGGACGTCAGCTTTATATACTCCAGCTGCTCTGTTCCGACCCTCCCACCGTGCTATTTACAACACATAAGCTCACTGCTGTTTGTTAGCGTGTGTCAGCGAGGTCAGGAATGCCCTGCAACTCATCAGAAAGCTAAAGACAGCTCATGGTCACATCCGTGTTTGTCTGGATGTGCTGTGTTAAGGAGTGTCCTGTTTCTTAGGGTTTATTCTTAACGTGCCTCACAAACTCTGGATTGTAGGGCTTGTGAAAGTAAAATGGTTCAGCCTGCTGCAGAATGAGAGCATCTCATATTATTAGATCTATATATATATATATTTCTACTGAGTAAAAACATTCCCAGTTTGTGTAAGCTAATGCTTCAAGTGATAAAAAAGAATGTAATGATAAATAGTGTACAGCCATATAAACAGAGGTGGTAGAACAAACGTTTCTATTAAAGCCCTCCAACAGATGCTTACTGCTGTAAAAATGTGCATGACCCGACTATTTTAAAAAGTCGTGCTACTAACATGATGTTTTGTTCAGATTACAGATACTACACAAACTCTCAAAGGTGAAAGAGCCACAGAGCTCTGTGTTACTATTGTGATCTATAGTGTGGAACAAAAACAGCAGCTGCATAGAAACGTCAGGCCGAGAACGACGTTAAGAACCAGTTTGAGAACAATGTTTTCCTAATAGTGATCAGGTGACTGTATTTATCACACGTTCATGTTCGAGTTATGAAAATATAGGATTCAAGTTGGAGAGTTGAAATAATTGCTTTTTTGCAGACTGATGAAAATACAGGGGTGTGCTAAAATGACGATATCAGATTATTATCAGTTCAAATAAGGTGGCTCAGTATTGTCACTTTAAAGCTGTTTTTATTGTGTCTTAAACAAAATAAATGAATTTCACTGTTCCTTTTCCTGACGTTATTATTCACTGACACCACACAAACTGGAAATATTAGAGGAGGTCAGTGATCTGTGAGTCTTCAGCAGCTGTTCGTCACTGCACATGTAAACCAGCAGTGTAAACAAAGTGGCTCCTGTCTCGTGTTTTAAGGCTTCGTCACTGCTTCTTACAGAGATGAGGTCCCAGGGCTTACATTTCCTGCAGTGTGTGTGTGTGCGTGTGAAGCCAGCGTGCTAACATTAAAAGGAGCAAGTGTCAGATCTATTTGCAGCTGCAGGCATCATATTGTAAAATCATTGGGTCAAACAGTGAACAGGCTTGTGAGTGATTGGCCACAGGACACCAGCCTCGTTTCCTGCTTCTGTTTTGGCAGGAAGAAAAAAGAAACACTTAAAATAAATCAACATCATATACTGTAGTTGTTTCCTGTGGTTAAACGTCTTGTGAATGTGTTAGGAGGCTGTCAGGGTAAGGAGAAGGCTGGTTGGGTGTTAGGTCATCAGAAGCGTGTCAGTGAACCAGGAGGTGCCAGAGACAGAAATAGAAAGGGAGTTTCAAGATGGCTGCTTTAAATTACTGGGTTATAATTAAACCAGCCGGCCCAGTGTGGTCATCATTTTTGTTGGTATGAGATCATCTGGATTGTCCTAGTCACGCTATAGGTTATGCATGTGTTTGTGTAGAGAAAATAATGTAAATGAATGTATTTGAATAAAGTGTAAGTAAATAAAATGTTTTTTTTCATATAAACATTAGAATTAGAAAAATGTAAACATTTCAGTGGAAATGTACAATTTATTTAAATTAATGCAAATTACAAATAGTTTTACAAGCCACCAATAAAGATATTATTCAACATAAATTATATTTAAAAACAACAATGGTAATAGTTTGATCTACTTTGATGATGTGATGAACATTTGCTGTACTGTATATTTGTTACCCAGCAGCTGGCAGTCATAGCTCACACAGACTAGAGTGAACTCTCAGAGAATGTTTGTGGATTATATTGCAATAAAAGCTCCTAATACCGACATCAGACAGTACATGCCAGCTTCAGGGGAGAAAGGGTCAAATGTTTTTGAAGCCTGAGATAAAAAAAACTCTGTCTGTCTGTGACCATCCCAGCAGTCATCAGGCCAGAGGCAGGGTACACACACACAATCACAGCAGTTTCAACCTCTTGTGTTGTTGTGCTTCCAGACAAAGCAGCACCAGCAGAAACTTGTGCTGCTGGTCGTCTTCAGCAATGTGCTTCATTTTTCTGACAGAGAGCAAAAAAATACACCGAGTTGCTCAGAGAAGCAATTTTGAAACCTAATTTTACTTACTTGGTGATTTCATTCCTACCTAACTGTGAGAATAAATCTCAATGTCACTATTTATTTATGCAAATGTCCACAGTTTGTTACTAAAATGACGCATTGACATTGACATAGTCGTCTTCATCATCACTGGTTTCATCTTCTTCATCATCTTCTACCTTATTGTCAGTGTAGACCTGCTTGTAATCAGGACCTGCATCCTCGTAATCGTGATCTTCCTCACTCAGTGGATCCAAATAGTCATCAAATTCCTCTTCTTCCACTCTGCCCACTTCCTCTTTAAGTTTCTTCACATCTTCTCTGTGGTCCTCCACACCGATGCAGACCTGCTTGGAGTATACACAATTTTCAGCAGGACCCACGTCCTCATAATCACGATCTTCATCACTCTCTGAATTCTCAGCGTCACCGGTTTCCTCTTCTTTCACTCCGCTCACATGCTCTTTGAGTTTCTTCACATCGTCTCTGTGGTCCTTCACACAGTTTCCAGCAGGACCTGCATCCTCATAATCGTGATCATCATCACTTTCTGGATCCTCATAGTCATTACTCCCTTCTTCCTCCACGTCACCTACTTCCTCTTTGAGTTTTTTCTTGGTGTCCATTTCAACATTCACATAGTCATTGTCATCTTCATCATCATCTTCATAATCATTCTCAGTTACAGGCACTGAAACACAAGCATTGAGACAACATATTATTGTTAACGTTAGAGCCCGGAGTTGAATTCTGTTGTGATCATATTGAAAAACCGAACTGAACTGGATATAAATAGACCTATGAATGTGAAAGTGAAACAGCAGAACTTTGGCACAGACATTGACTTAAGATGAGAGTTGCAGGCCGCTTGGCTCGTCGTCTTCTCTTGCGAACCAGGAAGACCACCAGCAAGACCAGGAGTAGCAGCAGCAGCAGCACACCCAGAGTAGCTGCTGAGATGACCAACGGCAACGAAGACACTAAGAAGAGTAAAGACTGTTACACACTTAAAGCACTTCAAGGGTGTTTCTTTCCACACTTTCATGTTCTGCTATTCTAAAGTCTTAGAACAATGCATTGGATCTAATCCAATGCATTGTTTAGATCAGTTTGGTCTCAAAAGCAGCCTTTCTATTAAAAGAAATGTGAACTGTTTAGCATATTCTGGGTATAAAGTTGCCCAACTAACTAAAATACTCAAACCAAATTTAACTAGAGGGATATAACACTCCCACTGTGAGTTCCTGGCATCCACTTGATGCTCATACATTTACATTTGCATGCTGTGGTTGTGCTGTACACACAGAGCAATCAATGTACTCAGTCATTTATCAAAATCTACTTACTAAATTTATTTGACCAAACATATGAAGAATGATTAGAATGATTTTCTGTACATCTGACATTCAACAGTAAATGAAATGAGAGCTGAATGTTAAATTTCAGCAGACTGAAATGTTTCTTTTTATACTTACAGGAAAGTAAATCATTTAAAGTAACTATTTCTGTCTAATATTGATTTAAATATCTAATTTCTTTTCGTTGTAATTTTTTAATTCATTTTATGAATTATTAAGTACCCACACTAGAAAAACAAATCATATGAAAGAAGTTCCTGTTTCGATTCTAAATTTATGCTCGCCAACTTGCTCCTTCAAGCACTCTTACCCCGTTTGTTCTCTCTCTTCTCTCTCTGTGTGTCAGTGTGTATACAGAATAAATGCATCACACACTTTAGATTATTACTGTAACCACCACTGCAATGCATCTTATACCTGTTACTCATAAAACATAAAAATGCTTAACTTCAACTTTCCAGTCCACTTACATGTAATGATGACACTAATGGGTTCAGTCTCAGTGGAATTGAACTTCCGTGTTGAGAGTGTGACTTCATACACACAGCTGTAGTTGCCCTGGTGTTCATGCTCAGCTACAGGGAAGGTAAAGGAAGCTGAGTGGTTGAGTGCTGACTTGGTGTCAGTGACGTTGGAGCCAGATAAGATGAGAATGAAGCGACCATCAGGATAGCTGGATTTAATAGAGCAGGTGATGACAAAGCTTGAACCCCTGGTGACCTCTGAACCACCAGGAGTCAGGACCAGTTCTCCATCATGGGACTTCAGGGAGATGTTGGGCTTCTGCAGTCGAACTAGGCAAAGAAAAGGTAATAGTATTTTAAAAATACACGTTATCAATCAGGAAACACTCACGTTCATTGTAAAGACAAATTCAAAGTTTTGCCATTATAATATTTTTCTCATCAGCAACATTTGAAAATTAATTTGATATTTAAGGTGTCATGGCAAACTAGCTAGCATTTAGTATTATTACATTTAGTAATAGTAGTAGAGTATATACCCAAACATATCCCCCCGATATTTCTTATGAAAACTCAGGGGCAGCGGTAACAAGTTAACCATGTCATTGCCAACCAGTGTAACATGAGGTTTTAGATATTACTGCTGCAACAAAAAGCTGCTCCATCAAATGCTCCGAAATATTGTGTCTTGTTTCTACAATGTGTTTTCATGAGGGCATATTCTTTTTCTTACCAGTGACAGAGAGCTGAACAAAGTCGCTTGTAGGAGAGCTGAAGATACGGCTTGAGCCACTTATCTGGTACTGACACTGGTAGGACCCCTCTCTGTCAAAATCCACTTGAAGATTGAAAGTAGTAGAGTTAGTTCTTGATGTTTGTGTCTCTCTGAATGAACCTGGTGTCTGCTGCAGAATGAAGGTTCCTCCTAAAACCTGAGTAGAGATCGAACAAGTAATTGTAACGTCCTGTCCCCAGGTAACCTCACCAGCAGGACTCATGGAGATTGTGGGCTTTGGGAGGCTCACTGTGAAAAAAGCACAATGTTAGAGCATCAATGTGTTGCCATTGAACCAAACTATACCTGATTATTTTGACTATTAGTTTGGATGAAACATCAACATAATTTCATGATTCTAGATTTTAGTTTCTTACCAGCGAGTTTGACGGAGTCACTTAGTTTAGAGCTGAAAGTTTTACTTGAAATTTGTGTCTCATACTGACACTGATACGATCCTTCATTATCAAAGTTGACTTTCTGAATGTTGAAAGTAGTAGAGTTGGTTGTTGATGTTTGTGTCTCTCTGAATGAACCTGATGTCTGCTGCAGAATGAAGGTTCCTCCTAAAACTTTTGTAGAGATCGAACAAGTGATGCTCAAATCCTGACCCCAGGTAATCTCAGCAGCAGGACTCAGGGAGATCGTGGGCTTGGAGACACTTTCTGAAAAAAAGAGATAAAAATAAAGAAAAAAATATAAATAAAACAATAAATATACACAGTATATAAATGAGAGTGACCGTACCTAGTTGAAATTTCAGAACTAGTGAAACTATTAGGGATAAAGGGTGATTCCGATTTTCTAAGACTGTTAAACCTGTGATAAAACACAACATTACAAAACAATTATTAATAATTCTTCTTACCTGAACAGATCACACCAGCGTCCTCACCGTGTCCACAGTTGTGTTTCCCAATTGCATTGTGCCGACACTGAGTTAGAGATCGTTCACTTCCTGAACAGGCCACATTATCAAGCCAGATTTCTCCAGTTCCTTGACCAAAGTGAGCTGACTGAGGTGCACTCAGTGCTGTACCACAGTTCAACTCTCTGCAAACCACCTCAGCATCATTTAAATCCCATTCATCATCGCACACTGTTCCCCAGGCGCTATCGTGAAAGATTTCAACTCTTCCAGAGCATCGATTAGCTCCAGCTAAGATGGGAGCATGTTTTCTGTTTTCTGTGTTTGGTGTGAGTTGGGGACAAACAACCAGTACATTAAGAATGATTTACATAAAAAAACTACATACTGGTATCAACACAACTTTAGACATGTAAAAACCTAGAAAGACACATTCAAGCCTATAAACACACAGAGCTGTTCTGTATTTTATGTTTAAAAATCTGTCAACCTCACTGCACAGAAGTCGTTAGAATCAAGATGCCATAGAATCAAGACATTAAAACTGTGTTAGTAGCCTTCATGTGTGTGTGCTACAATAACTGCAAAAACACAGAGCAGTAGCTGTACTTGATGTGGTTTGGTCATATGATAGCTGGAATCTGATCCACTTAAGGTCAGTGTTGGCTGTTGTGTAAGCCTTTTTGAAAGCATGTTCAGAATATAGAAAACAAGTTATATATGTATGAATTAGTGTCTTTGATATGATGACTTTCTCACCTGAACAGATCACACCAGCGTCCTCGCCGTGTCCACAGTTGTGTTTCCCAAATCCATTGTGCTGACACTCAGTTAGAGACCTTTCACTTCCTGAACAGGCCACATCATCAAGCCAGATTTGTTCAGCTCCTTGACCAAAGTGAGCTGACTGGTGAACACTTTGTGCTGTACCACAGTTCAACTCTCTGCAAACCACCTTACCATCATTTAAATCCCAGCTGTCATCACACACTGTTCCCCAGGTGTTGTTGTAATAGATTTCAACTCTACCAGAGCACTGGTTAGACTGAGATCCAGATAATCTGATCTGAACACCTGCGAGGAACAAGAAAAACAAGAGAGTACTTGAATATTACACTTTATGCTAAACTGGATGACACAATAGAATATACTGACCTGCAGCAAGTGAAGACGATGTCAAGAGAAACAAGACTGCAGGAGACGAAAACAGTTCAAAAGTCGCACTTGTTTTTGACTTACGTTTTCTTGTTTGTCATGTTCCGTTAAAGTGACGCAAATGTACATGTTCAAAGACCTGCTTAATATCGATATGTGTATTCAAGCAAAAAACTAGAAGAATGCAAATTTGAAAGTAAGTCTTACCGATGGTCACAGAGTTTCTCTGTCGTCTGCTCGTCATGGTTCAGATAGAAAAGCTGCTCAGTGTCACTCACGAACGAGAAGACAGAAAACTAAAAACGGTGGCATAAAGACATTTTTCATACTGGTTGGGCTTCCTGAAACACTTCCTCTTTCTCTTTCTGGTACACACACACACACACACAGAGTCAGAACATATACATAGATTGTGTAAAAAAGCTTTTGCCACACTCTAATAATAAAAATGTTATAATCATTAAAAAAATGTCACAAATATATATAATCTAGATATTAAAATAACACTAATAAATACAAAATAGACTAAAGGACAGTTATTTACCTATTGAGAAAAAAACAAAATAAACTATAATTAATCACATTTTTAGAAAACTGGGATTAATTTCAATTGCTGCACTCAGGCCTTCTTATCAGAAACCATTGAAGCAGAAGCTGTCTGACAAAGTGAAATGAAACAATCTCAAAAAGAAACACGATGCTGCAATCTAACGAAACTTAAGAACAAATGAGACATGAAATATATAAATAAACAAAACTATGAAACATCAGTAAACTGAGAAAATATTTGTCTCTGTCAGTAATTTTATGTTTAGTTTCCTCCTGTATTATTCCTGATGATCTTGTGTTTTTAAATATTGAGGGTCCTCTGCCATATCTTTTTCAGCATATTAGTAATTATGGATAAATTTATTACATTTTAAGAGGCATAGAGAACAAATTACATTATATAAAGTAAACTATGTCAAAACAACTATGTCAAAAAACAAATCTCATGGTCATGTAAATGATGTTAGTCTGTTTGAGAAGGTTTAAATCATTGGCATGCATCAAGCAGACAAAATATCTTAGGAGATTGCATATGGGGTTAAGAACTGGCCAACAAATTATTAAAAACTGGAAAGATAGTGGGGACCCATCGTCTTCGAGGACGAAATGTGGCCAGAAAAATATCCAGAATAATCGTGACCAGTGATCTCTTACGTTTGGTGAAATCAAATGTAAGAAAAACAGTAGAGGTCAGGGCTTAACAGTTAAAGAAGGAGCATTTGAACATGCACAATGTACAGGGAATTCAGTGATTGTAACTAAACAACTGTGTAGCTGTAAGAAAACCACTAATCAGTGAGACACACTGGAAAAAAAGGCTTTAATTTGATAATTTGATAAAGATTTGAGTAATGGAAGAGC
>JAUMHF010000025.1:2091635-2114205 GCA_032359275.1 Microctenopoma steveboyesi
ATTGTTGGTGCTATTTATGGTTGTGGGTCTTCTAATTTTTCTATATTGAGAGCGGCTGTATTCATGGCAAACAATTTTCCTCTGGGATTAATAAAGTGTTTTGAATCTTGAATCTTGAACAGTTATCATTTTAAATGGCACTTTAATGGCACATTAAAACACTTTAGTTATCCATCGCTGTCTCTCTGTTAATACGCAGTTACTGTATAATGTCTCGGCCAAGATGCGAATCCGGCAGGCCATAAATATAATGTTTTAGGAGTCAAAGGTAAGCAATGAACGGTTATGGACACCTACTCACAATCTCTGCTTCTTTCTGTTGAACTACAGATAAACTCACTAACATGCTGCAACATGTAACTTCCTCCTGAGTCCTAATGCCTGCCGTCTACCTATAGCAGCTTAAACAGCCAGTATATAATCTTAATTAAATAATGATAATTAGACTTGTTTTTTTTTATTTCAATTTGTAGTCTTGCTTCTATTTGTTAAGTGTGTACCTGTGCTCAGTGATTTGGAACGAAATGTATGCATAATGACGCCTAATGGCTCATTCACAAACCACCAATTCTTATAAACACAAGTCATCACAGCTGGAATTCTTATAAATACAAGTGATCACAGCTGGAAACCCTTTTTGCTGCTCATTTTTGGGGTCACCACAGTGGATTTATCTCCTGGTTAAGTCAGCCCCACCTCTATGCTGCATATTTGATTTGGTAAATATTTTAGAGTTAATGCTCTTTCTTATGTTACCATCCCCATTTATCCAGCAGTTTTGTTGTCAGTTCCATAGTTTTACAATATATTATATATTTGATTTACGCTCCAAGTGGCTCAGTGGTGTAGATCTTTTACCTACAAGCCAATAGGTAAGAAGTTTGATTCTTACTCCTGAGTACGTGAGGAGTCCTTGGACAAGACACTGAAAGTATGTTGGAAGTGCTGAAATCTACTGTCCAACAAATGTTTCCACAAAGGGATCAAAAGTATCAGTTATTAATAATCTTTATCAATCAGTTTGATTGACAAATAAAAAAATGTCATTGTTTAACATGTAAAAAGATTGTAGAAAAAAAAGGAACTCATCACAGAAAGGTGTTTGTGCAGTTTGGGTTATAGGTGCAAGATAACAGGGAAGTTTGAAAGGGAAGTTTGAGGTTCATGGAGATGATTGAACAGTTCTGCATTTGTGGTAAGAGTTCTTGGAAATTGAGTAACATGTTAAGAAATATGTCCTGGCTATGAAGTATGTCATGTAGCAGGTATCAACAGTTGACTATAAGATCAACTGAAACCAGAAAACAGTCTAGTTGTTTGCTGCCTGTCTTTACAGTATGTTCTCCAAACTCACTCAAGTTAAAGTATTAAAGTACATGATCTAAATTTTACTAAAAGTAACAAAAGTGTTGTAAACAATGTAATAAAAACAGTGCAGCATAAACAGCAGCAGGTAGAGGTAGGGCTGATTTTATTAAGGAGATTAATCGATAAATGATTCATCAGCATTTTTATAAGAACCTAAACCTGCACAAAATAACTAGTAACTAATGCTGTGATTTTTTATTGAAGCTCATACATACACTCAACCTCAGCTAGCCAAAATAACTGACAAACATGTCTGAGGTATTTCAAAAGATATTCTTTCAACTAAACAGGCTGAAGGTCAGTGTAGAGGTGTTGTGAAAAAATTGGAATTATTCCACTGTCACACACTTAGCTGGAAACATTTCATGTATTTATGTATATGAAATTTAGTACTACAACTGTGCAATAAATCCAGTCTTCCTGTAAAGTGGTTTTGAGACAGTTCAGAGAGATGTTAACTCTACTTTGTCATTTGTAGTTTGATACTGATCTGTACTAAACACTATACAATATCACAGCAAAGTATAACTTACTACAGGTATAAATGTGTGTTGATACTTGTAAAGCACCTAAATAGGCACTAGATTAAAACAACCCCCATCACAAGTATAAGTTTATATCTTCTAATAAGATACTTTCTATGGAAACAGGAACGAAGGTTTGAGGTTTACCACATTATCAGCTACTGACATAACTTATATATAAATTGTTAAATTATTAGAACAGAAATCAGATGTGTTTGCTGAAATAACAACTTAAAAGTATAGCACACATTAAACAGTTCATGTTCAAACCTGGCAGCTCCATCATAAAAACAACCTCCGATATATACATTTGAACACTTCTTGGTGTCTTGTTGTAGTATTTATATAGATGATATCGTCTATATGTTGTCGCATATAATAACATCCCCCTCTGTGTGAGAATTTTTTTTGATTTAATTACATCACATGGGAACAAACACAAAAGATAAATCAGATCCATGCAGTCAAGAATGAGAACACGCAAGAGGCAGAGGAGAAAAACAAATCTCAATCAAATCAAATTAATTTGTATAGCACATTTAAAAACAACTGTGGTCGACCAACGTGCTGAACAATTTACAAAATCAACGGCAATATCACAATATGAGTACAAAAATTAAAAAAACAATCAAATAAAAATACATAGCAAAACAAATAAACATTTCCAACAATAGAAAGGACCATTTATTACAAAACAGATGTAAAATAGGAATATATAAATTAGTTAAGTTAGAAAGTCTAAAAACACCCAAAGGTAATGAAAAATAAATAAAATAATTTTATTTTGGCCTTAAAGATGTTTAAGGAAGCTGAGCGATGTAATCAAACCAGTACAGTTTCTCTCAAAAACAAGAAAGGTGGATGCAGACACTGACATTGTAGATACTGCACTGTCTTTGCTGTTCACCATTGTGTTTAAAGTCATGGGGCGATCAAAAGCTTGAACAACAACCACTGTGCCGGTAGAAGAAGAAGGAACAAAACCTGTAACGATGGAGGCATTGATTATTTTTAAAATATGAGGCCCAATAGTGTTAAAAACTTTTTTTAACAAGCTGGGTGAAAGGCAGTCCAGTGGGCAATAGGAGGGTTTTGAGTGATGAAATACTTACTCACTACTTAATTCCCTCAGTGAAACAGGCTCAAACTGCTGCAAGACAGTTGTGCACACAGGAAAAGCACTGGGGTCTACAGCTGAAGATGAAGACACAGAGGACCGAATTGTTAAAACCTTATCCATAAAAAATTCTAAGAATTGTTTACACATATTAGGGCACAGCACCGGCAGTATCACATGGATTAATAATTCGATTAAGCACGAGCATCTGTCTACTACATGTTGGAGCGTGTTAATCCACTGGAGAGTGTATCGTTAAATTAAATAGCACGGGAGAGTGATCGGAAAATACAGATGTTGGATATTTCCGTGATACACACATCTAGGCCCCGTGTCAACACCAAGTCCAATATATGTCCCTTTTCATGGGTGGGAGCAGTGACCCACTGCACCAGGTTAAAAGAGTCGATGATATTGTAAAAAATCCTTGACCAGTGGTTTAAAGTTGCAGCAGAGATAAACATTAAAATCCCCAACAATTAAAAAGCAATCAAATTTAAGAGCAATGCCCGCCATAAAATCATAAAACTCTTTAATAAAAACTTTATTAATTTTGGGAGGACGATAACAAGCGCAGAGGACAGGAGTATCCTAGTGACGTTCAAAAAGCTGAAGTTCAAAGCTGGAAACTGGGCTCGGCTGCAATGATTGATGACAGCAAAAGCAAGAATTAAAAACTGTCACAAGGCCTCCACATCTACCTGATGTTCGGCTGAACACACCTGAACCAGGTAATCAGTAGAGGGTAGGGCAGGAAGGGCTGGAAAACAATCAGGATAGTAGCTCTTGAGGACCAGAGGTGGGCACCCCTGTTCTAGACAAATTTGCAGCCCTGGAGAAATTAACATCTCTGACACTTGCAACATTGTTGGTTCCACCATTCAAAGAGAATCTGTAACAAAACTAGTTGTCAGGAAGGAGTGGAAAGGCTCACAAGCACATCCCCCTCATGTACTTTATTGTACACTGTTATACATTGACGTCCTTCAGAATCATCTGACAAAACTACTTCTATATTGTAAATATGTGAATCTTTTTATATTATTTAATCATTTTATTAGAACAGCTGCTTAAGACTGATTTTATAGTTTTTTACGTTGAAACTGGAATTAGTAAGATGTGTGAATCGTTAGGAATTTCATGGCTGCTATAAATGCAGCTGACCACTAGATGTCACTGTTGGGGTCTTTCTTTGAGGCTTTGAAGCTTCGAATCTTTTTTCAATACAATCAGAAAGAAGCCTCAAAAGCTTCACAAGGCTTTATCTGCCCATCTCTGATAAAAACCCTTCTTTTGAAAAAACACCTGTGGCTCTTGCTACCTTGCGTTTGGTCCCTGACATTCGGTGGCAGTGGTGGGATCAGCCAGTAATCAGTTTGTTTCTCTATTTTTTGCCTCATTTAAGCATGAGCCATGCCAAGAAGTGGAAGAATGGTGAAAGGAGCACGATGGAGACTGAACCAGATAAGAAAATGAATGGAGAGGAGAAAAGTGGAGGGGGCTTCTGGAGGGGTGGACAACACTGAGGTTGAAGGTAAGGAGCCCACCATGTCAGATTTAATGTCACTTTTTCGAGCTCACATGGGCCAACAAGAAGCCCAAGAGGCTAGGCAGGAGGAGAATAATGTCCACCACATTAATTTCTTTTCATTTGAGTTTCAAGGGAGGTGGCAGTGGGTGGAGCTGCCTTAGATACTGAGGGGAAAAAAGTAGGACTAATCTCCCAGCTCAGTCTGACCACAGGGAATGGAAACTGTCTTGTTTCTATTGGTTATTTCTTTTGGTTATATTATGTGTCTATTCTAGTTTTTCTTTTGAATGAGAGTTATGTTTGTAAACTGTTAGACCATACATTTATTTCCATTTGTATTTATTGTTTGTTTTATAGTAGTCTTAGTTTCTGTCATCCACTTTTTGTTTTCAATGGTATGTTTAGTCAGCATATATAACCACTATTTTGTTTAGTTTGTTAGGTCAGTTTATGAAGTCAGTTTGTGGTATGGATTTGTTCAGTTTATTTATAACTTAAGTCTAGTTCTATTCTTTTGACCTCTTTTAAGGCCCCTTATTTCTGTATGTTTTTTGTCTAATTATTTTTTGGGTAAATAAAAATCCTTTTTTATTGTAAAAACACCTGCTCTTGCTACCTTGCGCTCAGTCCCTGACATATACATATGGAAAAACTGTTGATCGCCATTGGAAAAATGGCTGTTGTGTTGTTATAATAAATAATATGGTAGAGATATGGTAAAGAGGCTAGAAGATACCAATTCTCTTTATACCTCTCCATTCCACCCACATCTCATCTCTATCTTCAAACATTCTTCAATTTCTTCATCGATAGCCTGGCTGCAATAAAATTTTTTCAATTTTATATATATATTTGTAACAAACATTTAATTAATATAATGAACCTAATGCAGAATAAAAACAAAGAAAGTATGCTTCAATTTAAACTGAATTTTAATAGTTTTCTTCAATCTTTTAACACAAGTTCTCTCCTTCGAAATACAACTTAAAAAAACCTTCAAGGTCATCAACAGTGACTCACATTAAAGACATCTTTCCAGTATCTGCTGATAAGAAATAATACTGGACCCAGGCCTAACCCTGTTATCTTCACTTTCCACATCTTTTCTAGCTCTTCTCCCAGCCCTTGGTATTTCTTGAGCTTCCTGTGTTCCTTCTTCCTGATGTTACCGTCGCCTGGGATTTCCACATCTATCACTACAGCCATTTTCCTCTGCTTTTCCTTACTATGTCCGGTTAGTTACCCATTAGCAGTTTGTCAGTCTGTATCTGGAAGTCCCACAAGATGTTAGCCTTATTCTTCTTAACCATCTTTGGAGATGTCTCCCACCTTAACCTTGGGACATCCAGCCCATACTCGGCGCAGATTTTCCTGTACAATATAATGGCTACTTGGGTTTGGAGTTCCATGTACACCCTGCCTGCTAGCATCTTGCACCCTGCTGTTATATGCTGGATTGTTTCAGGGGCATCTTTGCACAGCCTGCACTTGGGGTCCATTGATGTACTTAGAGCTTGTTCCTGTGCTGCCATGATTAATGCCATTGTGCTGTCTTTCAGTCCAGCTATGTCCAGCCACTAGTAGGCATTTACATAGAAGACTATATATATATCTATATATATAGATATATATTAGTGTTTGAGTTGCACAAAAACACATAAAAACGTACACTACAGATTTCAATACAATTTTTCATAGTGTCATTCAACATGACATAACCAATCCAAATACTCCACTTGAAGTTGTTCTTCAAGGGAATACATCCTAGTTCTGGGTTTAAATCTGGGAATACATCCTAAATACATCAGTTCCTTAATTGCATACAGAAGTGTTGATTCTTACTTTTTACGTTCACCAGATCATTTTCTGTTCCATATGTCCCTACTGAAATGGGTAAAAGACCTTTTTCCCACTCTGCAACTTATACATTGAATATGTTGCAGAATGACTGCATAAGTGCAATTAAAAGATTTGGAGCACATTTAAATCCAGATTGAGATGTTTTGAGGCTGATTCCAATGCTTGTACATGTTTTGTAAAGTTTGTAAGTCTTTTGTTGTTTTGTTATGTTTTTTTTTTTTTTTATCCTAATTGCGTAACTTTTAACTTCTTCTGTTTATTGCTGTCTATCTTGGCCAGGGCTCCCTTGGAAAAGAGGTTTTGAATCTCAATGGGACTTTCCTGGTTAAATAAAAGTTAAAGAAAATAAAAACTTTCTAGCCATCTGTCGCTCACCCGCTTGTACAAGTCTGTATATCACAATGTCACATAACACACCATAAGATAAATACTATACAATATGGGCTTAAAATGATTTTCTTTTCATATACTCTAATATATTGAGTAATTGTTTTAATAAGTAAGCCACATTTCAGAATACCTCCACTGACCTAAACTGTATAGGCCATTAATAGATGGCGGTGCATAACCCCACAGCCACTAGGGGGCCCACAAGCTACCCCTTTATTCTCAAAATATTTTAGTAAATTGCAGAAACAGCTACACCAGAGTATTGACTTTTATTTATTTTAAACCAGATATGTTCAGAGATGTCCCTTGTTTGTATAGCACAACTAATAAGGGGAGGTTCTAGCATGCAGGGGTCCATTATTGACTCTCATAACACAAAAATCTAGGAACAGTGGGTCTGATTTGATCTTTGTCCATAATTTTGGTACCTTAAAAAGGACCTCCAAAAAGGTTTTCTTAAATAGCTTTCCCACCACTGCCTTCATGTCTAGGGGGGTGGGGGGGCAAGCTTATGTAGTATAAGCAGAGTGAGACTCTGAGCTTGCCCTCCTCTCTTATTGGTCTTTTTAGCCAGATGAAAAAGAATAGGAGCTAATAGAGTGAAATCCCAGAATTATCCACTTGATTTGAACTCAGACTGGTTTTAGACTTTTGATTAATGCTTTTTTAGCATTAGGTTCAATTTCTGCACATAACAACATCTTCCACTCAGGGGCGCTCTCTTGGGGCCCCAGGCAAAAAATTCCAAGGGGGCCCTCAAACTAGGTTTCATCATATGTAGCCTATACGTCCAAGACTGACACTGACAACACTGTGATCGTATCTTAAAATTAAAATTGTGAATGCCGATAAAGAACAGCAAAAAACTAATTTTACTTTATTAAATAAATCTTTACTCCGGTTTCCTCCCACCATCCAATGACATGCATGTTAGGTTGATTGGTCACTGTAAAATGGTCCGTAGGTGTGAATGTGAGTGTGCATGGTTGTTCGTCTGTATGTCTATGTGTTGGCCCTGCGATGGACTGGCGATTCTTCCAGGGTGTACCCCGCCTCTTGCATGAAGGCAGCTGGGATAGGCTCCAGCACCCACCGCGACCCGACTGCGGATAATGGAGGGATGGATGGATGGATAAATAAATCTTTATTTCTAATAAAAAGCACCAATAAGCAAATTTCAACATTAAAATAAACAAAAAAATATTAAATCAAATAGATTTTAGTAATTAAAAACAACACAATAACAATAAAATTTACCAAAATTTACATAAGTTTGAGATAAATATTTACTTACAGTTTTCATTATGGGAATTTTGGAGCTCACTGATAGCACACCCAGTGACTTATTTTTACTCTTCCACATTTCTTTGGGAAATATTTCACATGCTTAGTGATCAGGTTCCAAATTAGGCGAAACGATTCTCAGCTGCCAAATAACTGCATGAATTTGAGTCTCAAAAAAACTATTCTTTTTAAAATGTATGCTATTGCAACTATCTCCCTGGCATTAGGCCTTGTTCTTACTAATGATCTGAGCAGATGAGTACATGTCTCCTCACAAAAGTGTTGATTCATTTTAATGTTTATTGTAAATATAACCTTTCCTAATTTTGAAGTTATAAAGTAAACATACTTATGTGTATTACACAATATAGTAACTAGCAACTGACCTCAAGATACTGCCAAATCAAAGAGAAATGCGGACTGGACATGAATTCACTTGTTTGTGATTCAGTGTCACTGCGTTCAAGTCTTAGTAACACCTAATGATTTGTCTATATGTTAGACCTTTAGCATTTCTAACACTACTATAGAGAATAACAAAATACTTCTCACCTGAACAGATAACATCAGCATCTTCACTGTGTACAGTTATGTTTCCCAAAACCAAAGCTACAATGATTTTTATGACACTAGAATGGACAGACCTGTAGGTGAAGATGATGTGAGAAAAAAAAAACAATTACACTAATTACATGTTACATAATTGTTAAGAATGTATTTGTTTTTTATTTAGCTTCATATGTTGCTTAACTACATTTATAGAAAAATTTACAAAACTGATTATTAAAGAATTTCTTTCTGTGCAGAATATCTGTATAGAAAGAACAAATGGGTCTTACCATTAATCAGTGCGTAAAGTTTTCTTTCTTGTCTGCACACCATGGTATAGACAGTAAAGCTGCTCAGTGTTATCTTCCACGAAAAACACAAAACTTAAACCATAATAAACCAATAAACCAAAATAAACATGGTACAAAAACACTTACATCATTGACCATCCTGGTTGTTATTTTAGAGATTACAATTTAACCCTTGTCAGAGTTCCTCAGACCTTTACTCTGCCCGTTTTTACTGCTTCCAAAACACACTAACAAGATAATAACTGTTTTTACTAACTTCACCCTTGGTACCTGGTTTAAGATGTTTCTTTAGGTAATCATGTTAGCAAACAAATTCCCTCACCCAAATGGAAACTGTCCAATCATACAACCCCAATTTACATTACACAGTCTAAGTTAAGATACTGTGAGACTTTGTGTAAATATGTAAAGATATGCTCAATTCTCTCAGATTTTTATGTGTGGTTGGCATCACTTTCACAATGACCATACCCTAATATGGTTTCAAATTAATCATGTTTATATATCTTTTCTTTGAACTTGAGATGTATATGACCAGTGCAGCAATGAAAAACCCGATGAGCTCAGTGACAGGAACTGAGAAGTCTGGGTTTTAACACATTGTGTGTGTGTGTCTATATCATACTTCTATAAATGCTCATACTTCTATAAATGCTTCAGTTCTCACCAACTTTCAAGCTATCTGTTTCTTTCACTTTGTTTGCAAAAACAGAAAAATACAAGTAAAAATAAAAATTTATGAACATGTTTGTCAGTCTTCTAAAATAATAATAATAACAACAATAATACATTTTATTTGTAGGCGCCAAAGACACCAAACAAAGTTGCACATTTACAGACTATACAAAAAAGACAGACTATACAAGTTGGGTTGGGTTTTGAGTTTGGATTTGAAAAGTAGTGAAGCAAGGTTTCTGAGTTCTGGGGAGCAGAGCGGCTGAATGCTCTGCACTCCATAGTAGTAAGGCATGGGAGGAAACAGTCGAGTGGATGGAGGAGGAGTATCTAAGGGTGCGAGAGTAAGTGGCAACATGAAGAAGGTCAGACAGATACGGACGAACGAGGCTGGATGGCCTTGAATGTTAACAGGAGGATTTTATGTTCAATTTGGAACTTAACTGGAAGCCAGTAAAGGTGTGACGGGAGGGACGGAGGCGGTTAATGTTAGATAGGAGTACTGTCAAGGATGACACCCAGACTCTTAACCTGTGTGGAGGGGGAAAAAGAGGAGTTGTCAATGAGAAGTGAAGGATTGTCAGTTTTCGAAAGTGTTGATTTTGAACCGACACGGAGAACTTCCGTTTTATCACTGTTTAGTTTGAGAAAATTTGAGGGGAACCAGGATTTTTGCTGCTATACAGTCAATAAGCATGGAGGACGCAAAGAAGAAAGTGGGATTAATGGTGACATAAAGCTGGGTGTCGTCTGCGTAGAAGTGAAAGTTGATGTATTTACGGAAGATGTTACCAAGGGGAAGAAGGTAAATGATAAAGAGGATGGGCCCAAGGACAGAGCCTTGTGGCACACCTGAAATGACAAGAGTGGGTTGGGATGTGTAAGTTTTGAACTGAATTAACTCAGTGCGGCCTGAGAGTTAACCAGTTAAGTACTATGTGGGTGATAGTATTGAGGAGGGTGTTGTGGCAGATAGTGTCAAAGGCTGCACTCAGGTCAAGGAGAATAAGAATAGTAACTAAACCAGAATCGGCTGCAATGAGAAGATCTTTAGTGATTTTGATAAGTGCCGTTTCTGTGCTATGTAGGGGGCCGGAACCAGACTGGAATTATTCATACAGGTTATTAAGGGATAAGTGGGAGTGGAATTAAGAGGCTACTAAAAAAAATGCTACAAATTTAATAAAACTGCCGTGTCCAGCTGAACATGTCTGTTTCTGTCACACAGTTATGATATAGCCATATGATACTTTGACTATATTTTGGTACACATAATGATCTCACACACTGTGCAAAAAAACATTTATTTAACTTTTTTATTTATATACTGAAATCAACACAGCTTCTTGCTTAAAAACTACAAATTATTCAGCATTGCCATGAAAATAAAATCTCATTGTTAAATGACATTGGCATGTTCTGGACATTCTCCAGACCTTTTCAGCACCTATATGGCCCAACAGTCCGCCCCACACACGATCTAACCACGACCATAGGAGTCCTAGATTAGAAGCCTCCCACATGTCTGAATATCTGCCTTCCCATAGGCCTCACAGCCATTACCATATAGTGATTTAAGCGACTGCTGCTGCAGACAACATATCACACAGTTCAGTTTTGAATTTTTAAATAATTAGCAAAGTAATCTAATTACATATTTTGATTTGGTCATTAATAATAAATAAATAATACATTTCTGAATTCAGGTTGCAAGTTTATTCATTTTAAATAAATTCTACAATATGGTGAGGTGTGAAAAACTTTTTCAACTGTGTATGTATGAGTATGTAGATAAAATATACTGTGTATGTACAATATCGCTCAATCAATGCAGAAGAAGCTCTGGTCAGTGCTTCTTAAGGTTGTGACAAAGTGATAAATGGCGCCATCTGCTGGTCATGTCCCTGATGTAATGTGGGTGAAGTAAACCCGACCCTGCTAAATCATCAGAATACAAAGTCTTCTAATACCCCTTTACTCTTGTTTTGTAGCTTTTAAAATTGCAACATCCGCTGGCCAAAAGCATCGCCATTACACTTGAATGGTGGAAATAAATTGAAGATTAAGACAGGATTATTACAGTGATCTTTAAAAAAATAATGTTGTCTTCTGCTTTGCCTGATTTATAAAAAGATGTTTATACACTTTATCATCATTACTAGTATCCCGTGACAAAATACTTTACCTCATCATAGAAGTCTTCATTGGGCGCAACTGTATGACTATAGTGCTGCATGTAATTTCAAATATTATCTTAATTTAGGTTTATATTTTCTTTAGTTACAACATTTATATATGTTTCCCTAGTTGTCTACATATATGTTGTCACTATCCTAGATGTTATTTTCAACATGTGCATGGTATATGATGTGTCCAGGGTAAAGAGGGTTGCTTTAGACACAGAGTGTGTGTGTTGCCGTGTGGTTTGCTGCCTGTGTTTGCAGTGACAAGAATCATATCTTTCACACATGCAAATATGCTATTTTACATAGGGTAAACTGAAGCAGCTTAAGAGTAGCTTGCACTATGCAAACACTGTATTTTAACACCTTTAAAGCCACTTCTTCTCTCTTACAGCTGGGAAATTGTCAGCATGATGTATTTCCAGTATGCTTGTACTAAAATCTACATGTTAAATTAACTTCTTTGTGCATACTTCCACCATGTTATCAAATAAAATGTGGTCATGCATAGCAAAAAATTTGACGATTAGAACCAGAGTTCTGTCTTCAAGTTTTTTATTTATTCACAATCATTAAGCATTATCAGTAAAAATGTTCACAGTGAGTCAGTAGTTGAGCTGCTCAGTTACATTTACGTAGTCATTTTCTTCATCACTAGTTTCTTCTTCATCTTCTATTTGGCTATAGTTTTTAACAGTTGGAAAAATCTCCATAGCTTCTATGTAACTGTCTGTATCTGCCGCTTCTTCATAATCATGATCTTCACTACTTTCTTCTTCTAGTCCCTCACTCTGTTTCATGTTGGTATCTAGTGGCTCCATGTTTACATAGTCCGCGCTGCAGTCGTCATCATCATCATCGTCATCTTCTTCTTTATAACTGTTATTTAAAGTCACTGAAATAGAAACATCAGAACAACATTAATGTAAATGGGAGCTCAGATCATACAAATCCTAATACAGACTACCGACACTTTTCAGACCCCCTTCACTTTCTTAAATTTT
This sequence comes from Microctenopoma steveboyesi, assembly GCA_032359275.1. Lineage (NCBI taxonomy): Eukaryota > Metazoa > Chordata > Actinopteri > Anabantiformes > Anabantidae > Microctenopoma > Microctenopoma steveboyesi. The sequence continues at coordinate 2,104,432 of JAUMHF010000025.1, forward strand.
GTTGCATTGTAGCGTGATACCGCAGAGGCTATAGCTCAGTGGGTGGAGCAGTCGTATATACGAGCACTTTGAATCCATGTCCTGGCAGGCTACATGTTGACATGTCAACTACATGTCCTCCTTCAGTACCGCCACGAGGTCATCATCTTTTCCTCCTGCCTGTCCATAGCACCATACTTAACATCCTTTATCCCTGAAACTGAAACTGAATTTCCGCAATAGCCAGTGAATGTATAGATTTAAGATTTAAGATTCAAGATTTAAAAAACGAATAATCCCAGAGCGAAATGTTTTGCCTTTTTTACAGCAGCTCTCAGTTCAAGAGGAAACAAATTCTAAAATATATCATGTACAAAAACACATCATTTTCAGTCATCACCAGTCTGTAATGTCATGGAAATAAAAGATTTTTTTGCAGAAAGGAGATGAGCTGTACTGTGGTGACAGCTTCATGCTGTGATATTCAAATAGTTAGTGACACTTATCACCAGCTCTGTAATTTAACAGTGAGCTCATACCTTGGGTGAGGAAAGAGCTTTCAGGCTGCTTGGCTCTTTGTCTTCTTTTGCAAACTAAACACACCACCAACAAAACCAGCAGGAGCAGCGGCAGGATCACACCAGCTGCTGAGGAAACCATAAGTGGCAAAGACACTAGAAAAAAAAACGTTTATTTCCAAAACATCAGTTGGTGTAAGTCAAATGATGAAGTAATAACTGTGTCATGTTTGGTATTTTACTGTATTTATCATGTGTTGGCCTGAACCTAACCTCCCCTTATTATGATTTTTAATCCATGCCTGTTGTTGTAGTGCACAGATTTGACATGAGGGTAGTTTTAAAATGGACTGTTGGCCTGTTTGGTTATTTTCTGAGACCCAGTCCTTCATCCCCATCCAATGTGTGAACAATAGTATATATTTGAAATTTAACGACAGGTGTCAGGTTTACCACCACTCTCAATATATATAAGCAGCACCTCAGTCACCTTTAGTTACGATTTCCCCAAAGGGATCAATAGAGTATTCATCATCACTTTACTACATTTTTAATTTATTTTTGAAATACTAAATACTAAATACTATATATATATATATATATATATATACATACACACACACACACACACATATATATACATTCATTAATGTATTTTTTTCTGCTTACACTGCTTAACACTGAGTCTGACGGCCTCACTTGGCACCGATCTGAAAATTTGATCTGCGGTCTGTGTGTGATAGCAGCACTGGTACAATCCTTCACTTTTAAAGTCCACTCGAAGGATGGTGAAGGCTGCAGAGCTGGCATTTGATGTGGGATTCTCTCGGTACAAACTTGAGGACTTAGTCAGAGTGAAATTTCCTCTTAAAAGCTGGTGCAATAGAGCTGGGATGGAACAAGTGATGGTGACATCATGACCCAAAGTAACCTCACCATCAGAACTGATGGATATGTTAGGTGCTGGAAATCTCTCTGGAAAAGATTTCAGATGAAATGCATATACACACACATAATTAATTGTATCACATCTTGTATAAATCTCAGCCATGAAGACAACATTGTTACAGGTAAAGGTGGCGCATATGTACAGGTAACTGAACAGGTAGCTTCTCACTTAGCCCTTAGTTTTTGATATTTCCTAACAGAGTTATTAAGTTTTAAATAGCATGCTTGCAATTGGTCTTCATGGGTTATTGTGATTAGATTGATGAGGAAATGTACAATTTACACCACAAAGAGGTACAAAAAGTGAAGGGGTGTAAACACCAGTCTGTGCCCCCTTATGTCCTAGATTGTATATTGTTTCCTGTTCTTGTGAACCGGAGTGAAGACACTGCCTGCCTCCTATTCTTATTGCAAGGTAGGGAGAATTTCAAATAAACGTTACACAGTGCCTGTTCTATTCCTCAGAACTGACTCGAGCCAGTCAACCAGTACTGTATGGATTCTGAAGGTTGAGCCATGGAAACTGGACTTGGTGGAGACGCTTCACTCTGCCTCCACAGAACTTCTGATTTGAGGGAAGTTATGTCATCGACATACTGAATGTCTCAGACATACCTTATTAACCTACTATGCTGCTCTTTCATCCATCCTGTAGTAGGTACCATACAATTTGGTACCTACTGTATGGTAGAGTAAAGTGATCAAAAATATTTCTTACCAGAACAGATCACACCTGCTTCCTTTTCACGTCCACAGCTCTGAGTGCTATTAGACACAGTTAGAGAACATTCACTTCCTGAACAGTTCACACCAACAAACAAGGTTTGGCCAGTTGCTGGACCAAAGTTTACTGAGTGAGGGGCGCTCAGTGCTTTACCACACCGCAACTCTCTGCAAACCACCTCAGCATAATGTAAGCTCCAGCTGGTATGACAGGCGGTTCTCCAGGTGTTATTGTGAAAGATTTCAACTCTTCCAGAGCACGGTGTCGGACCAGAACCAGCTAGACTGATGTTGAGGCCTTAAGGAAGAAAATATTTTTAAAAAATTACAATATTTCCGCGACTTACACAATGTACAGCTGCATGGATGTGTACATACATTCATGTATAAATCACACAAGAGACATGACTGACCTCCAGCAGCTGAAGTAACAAGAAAGGACACTGCAGGGGAGACAAAATGCATGTCTTGTTTTACTGAGACAACCTGTTTCTGTTTTACATTCCTCATTCAAAGGTTAGAGCTAAACAGTTATTCAAACGGAACGTGCAAATAAATGAATTAGGACAATTGCATCTCACCTATGAGCAGATCGAACAAGTGTCTGTGTTGTGTGCTCCCCATGACTGAGACAGAAATGATGTGTCAGTGGCAGAGCAGGGGAGAGTAAAACCAAAACCGTCCCTTTTTTTAAAGCACTTCCTCCTTTCTGGTGTTTTCTCATATGCAGTGAAGACAAGCTGCAGAAGCTAACGTCTTTTTCTGACCAACATAAACTAACTTGTTATGTAGGGAGGCTCAGCAGACTGTCACCTGCAAACAAGCAGTAACCAGCTTCTAAATTCTCACTTCAAACTGTTTATGCAATCCAATAAAACAGCTCTGCTATGAATTCTACAACAGGATTTCCATTTCTCATTTTAGTAGGCCGAAACTGTGAGAGTTTGTTTTTGTGGTGTGGATGGTGGAGTCTGCTGACACGCTCTAATGTTTTACCCACCACATTCAAAAGAAATTCTGTTCCTTATCCTGGTCATGGCTTCCCTCACTTCGTCCTTACCACTTACTTCCTGATTCACTATCTCTGCTTCATCCAGCCATTCTTCGTTCTAAGCATTTTTAACACACTCGTTTAATCTCGTGTTAATACATTAATGTCTGCATTATTTTTCACACTAACCTTCAGCACCTCATTTTCCCGTTCTTACTGTGGAGCTTGTCAGAGGCCTTTTCAATGAGCCTTTACCACATCTTCTTGTACTCCTGTCTACTTTCCACATCGCTCCACTTATCTCTTGGTCTTCCCCCCTATCCTACTACATATATAGTCCCAATTTACTGTATCTCAATCAGGTAGAATTCCAGACCCAGCATGAGTCATCATAGTGAATTTTATATCAAACAAAGAATCAACAAAATAATCATAATCTGTTACACAAATGTATTCAGTCTACTGTAAAGCACTACTGTGGGATTTCTCTCTCTGTTACCCAGAGCTGTTAAACTTATAACAAGATAGAAAACTGTTTTTATTCTGACAACATGCAGGGGGCAGCAGTTGTGCTGCTTGCAGATCGATTCTAGGGTCAGTGGTTCATGACCAGACCAGACCAGCCCTCCTCCACGTGCTTTTAAAAGGTGTCTGGATTATATTTACATGCTTTTAACCATATTATTCTGAGAGCACCTTAAAGGCACCATAATGCACAATGCTAGTACAGAAAGGCCAAATCACAAAAGTGTCTGAGGGGTGGATCTACATGGGGAGCGGGTTGCTCGTTGTTCTGTACACCAGAGATTTCTTCCTTTAGGGTTGTGTGAGAGAACAGGGTCAATCCTCTGATATTTATGGAGATGTTGTTGACTGGCAGTGTTACTTAGAATGCTATGAAGACACGACTGGTAATAAAAATACATGACATCAGTAACTTTATACATGCAAGAAAATAATAAGTAAATAAACTAACAGTGTCACCATCCATCCATTATCTTCAGCTTCATCTGCAGTCGGGTTGCGGTACAGTGTCACCATTTATAAAAAATATTGGCTGTTATTCAATAGTTGAGCACTTTATCTATGATAGTAAATATGATTCTACTGATCAGTAGAAACCTAAACATTATTATAAATACCCTCATCGCCTCCATAAATGTCCACATTTTGTTCATAGAAGGGCTGATTCACATTTACGTAATCATTCTCATCATCACTCCTTTCATTTTCTGCTAGTTTCTCTCTGTTGTCTGCAGTAACAAAAGACTGTGCGGATACCGTATGATCCTCCTCAATATCTGCATCTATCATTCCTCCAGCTTGAAGTCTCTGTCTAGTCTTCACCTCGTTTGGCTCAACATTCTCATAGTCCATCTCGTCATCTTCTTCATCTTTGTAATTGTTCATGGCAGTCACTAAAACACAACGAGAAAGAAATCAAACACAAATAAAACCTCAGCTCTCTGAGTTGTCTCTTCTTTACACACTATAAGCACAAATCGTGTTTTTTTTTATCATAGTGAGCACAGACTTTGTGTTCCAGACAGCTTGGCTTCTCGTTGTCGTCTCCTGTGAACCAGACAGGCCACCAGCAAGATCAGCATGAGCAGCAGCAGGATCCCAACAGCTACTGAGGAGATCAGCAGCCACAAAGACACTAAGAGGAAAACATGGCCATAAATAAGCTGAGTTAGCAACAGCTGAGTCCTGTATTTTAATCTGAACCATGTATATCCTATTATATATAAACTATTACTACTCTGACAATAATCAGATCACCAGACATGATCAACTGGAAAAAAAATATTATGAATGTTAAAACCCGATGTCCTATAGAATAATTATTTATATATATTTATATATATTACATTTTATGACCATTTAAAAACACAATTTTATGGCATTCACTGGTAGACTACACATGCCATGAAAGCACAATGGTGCCACATCGTGTATCAGGCCGGAGCCTTGTTGCATTTCTCCCCCTCACTTCAACCCGTCTGCCTCTCTCACTGCCAATTAAGAAAATACACCACTTCACACTGTCGCCATATTTTACTCTTTACCATTATTTCACATTATCTCAAAAAGGTTTTATCCAATAGCAACTGAACTTGTTTTGTTGATGACATTTCACCCTTCCATTCCAGAGGGCTCAAGTCTGACTGACTGATAAACAGGGGTTGCGGTCTCAGGCACAGTCTATCAACCACTAACAATGCCGTTATCTCAACGATAACCAGGAAGCTTCACAGTAGTTCACGCTCTGGCTCAGGTGGTCACAGTAACATCCGTGAAAGCCAGAGGGGAGGACAACCCACAGGTGACCACCAAACACCAACCTGAGGGTTCCTCAGGGTTTATAAACCTGCTCTTCACACCAGTCAGTCAGACTTGAGAAAGCCCTCTGGAATGGAAGGAGAAGCGTCGTCAAGAAACCAAACAAGTCCAGCTGCTTTGGATAAAACCTTTTTGTGACAACAGTAACTTTGAGGACTGAGAAACTTCACAGATATCATTCCACATTCCCACCTAGCGAAACCGTTCATTACTATGTTGGGGTTTTCTATATTAATGTACCTCTCTTGTTAGTAACTGAGAGATTGACAGAGTCACTTGTGGAAAAGTCTTGAGGTTTGCTGTTTTGAGAGAAACGACAACTGTAGAGTCCTGTGTTATTAAAGTTGACAATGGTGATAGTGAAGATAGCAGAGTTGGTGGATGATGTTTGGCTCTCACTAAATGAGCCTGAGATCTGGCTCAGAGTGAACATTCCATGTAAAAGCTGCAGAGTCTGAGCTGAGATTGAGCAAATGATGCTGATGTTCTGACCCCAGGTGACCTCTCCAGCAGGATGGATGTAGATGCTGGGCTTTGGGAGGATTACTGAAATGAACAGATAAGTAGAGCAGATAAGCAGAACATATTAAAGTAGCCTGGTAGCTCAATGGGTTAAATGTCAGACTGGGATGCAAAAGGTCGCAGGTTCTAAACCCCCGTCTGACTCGTAGTCCATCCCCTACCGTCCTTGAGCCAGACACCCAGTGCTAGCTCCTTGTAAGACACTTTGGATAAAAGCATCTGCCAAGCAAAGTAAAGTAAACACAACCATTCTTACTAACTAATCAAAATGCATCTACGCTCATGTAGTTATCCCTGTTCATGTGCTCTGCTGCATAATTTACTATAATGACATAACATCCCATTGACAAAAATTCTACTACAGCAGATTAATTGAAAATGCTGTCACCAAATTTAAAGAATTGATCCCATTATCTTTTAATCCACAGTACAGTAGAGGGCAGTGATACTGACTGACGCCTTCTTCTGTATATATTTATATAATGTGTAAGGTCTTAAACTTTACACTGTACATTGCTTCAACATTTCTTGTGATTTTGTGCTATACAAATACAATTAAATTGAATTTTGAATTGATGGTAATAGACATGACTCCAGAAATAATATCTTAACCCTCTCAGTAATCGGAAATGTAGCTGTGTTGTGTTTTCGCTTGTGTTTTTATTATGTTTTATATATTCATCTCAATGATTCATTATTGTGCCATTATTATAACTGATTTTGTTATTAATGTTAGTAGGAATGATAGTATACTTGATTATTATATTAATGAACAAAGTGAGCAAATTCAAATTTAAATAATCTGAATCTTCTTACCTGAGCAGGCGACACCAGCATGTGAACAGTTTTGTTTCACAAATCTTCTGCGTTGACACAGAGTTAGAGAGCTTTCGTTTCCTGAACAGGCCACATCATAAAGCCAAGTTTGACCAGTTGTTTTACCAATCATCACTGATGAAGAGGCTTTCTGTGCCAACCCACACCCCAACTCTTTGCAAACCACTCTGGCATTATCTAAGTCCCAGCCTTCACCACAGACTGTTTCCCAAGTGTTATTGTAGATTTCAACTCTTCCAGAACAAACTGTAGGTCCAACTAATCTGATAGGCACACCTAGGCACAATAAACAAATAAAATACATGAATTTTGCTGTGGGTAGAGTAGCCAAAAATAGTACTAAAATAAGAGTAGCATTACTTCGAGGCCGTTTCTGGCTCTGTTTGGTTTATTACATAATAAACATAATTATGTAAAGAGCAGAAATGTCCAAACTTTTTAAATAGTCTGCATAGCGCAGGAAACGTTTCTGCGTGACTGCAAGATAATATTAAGAAGTAATATCCCTCAAGTATAGGTAAAAAGTAGTGATCCAAAAAAAGTACTTGGTAAAAAGACTACTCAAGTAGTGAGGAACTGTTTGATCGTAATGGCTAAAAATAATAAATAAAAAGGAAATGATCAATATGTAAATTGATAATTTAGATGTAATTATTAAAATTGAAGTTTTATTTTGAAAGGATGATCCACAGAACTTCAACGCAGCAGCAGAAAACAATGATTTGCGAAACAGTTTAAATTGCTCCTGAACAATAAAGAAAGAGAAATTTGACCAAAAATACTTTTTACCTGAACAGACAACACCAGCATCTTTATGGTTTCCACAAGTGTTTCTCCTAAATACTCAATGTTGACACATAGTTAGAGAACTTTCACTTCCTGAACAGGTCATATTTTCAAGCCACACTTGTCCAGGTCCCTCACCAGAGAGAGCTAGGTGAGAAGCTGTCAGTGCTGTACCGTAGCCCAGCTCTCTACATACCACATTGGCATCATTTAGGTCCCAGCCATTATCGCAGACTGTTCCCCAAATGTTGTTGTAGTAGATTTCAACTCTTCCAGACAGTTGTGTGGGTCCAGCTAATCTGATCGGCACACCTGTGACACAAAGAACATACAATAGCACAAAACTTCTTTTTAATGGATCTTGAGTTATTCATATTTTAATTCACAACTGTGCTCTGTGACACATTAAAACCACCAGATTGATTGGAGTTAATATCCCGTTGTAACCTTATTTAAGGTAAACTTAAGGAGAGACCTTTTTTGTTCATTAGTTCTTATTCTGATATACTGGAGGTGAACATGGGAGCTACACTCGCACACTTGTTTAGAAGACTAGTTCAAAGAAATGTGACTGTTGAATGGCACGTTAAACATATCTAAAATATTTATTTGAAGTGTTAAGTGTAATAGAAATGTTTTAAATGTGTACTGCACTTATTTTTGATGTCTTTACTTCAGTTTTGTCCAAATGGTTTTGGCTACAGGAAAAATTAGCTTTGCAGGAGTTGAACACAAAGATCAAAAAAGTACTCTGAAGTACAAAAAGTAATCTACATCATAAAGTACTGTAATATACATTAAAAAAAACAATACCAAACATAACCTGTAGTACACAATGAAACTAAACACATTTACAGGTCATCCTTCAAGACAACTAGGTCTGGTTACAACTTGAGGATCCAGACTTTTCCTCACCTGAACAGATCACACCAGCGTCCTCATTGTGTTCACAGTTATGTTTCCCAAATCCATTGTGCTGACACTCAGTTAGAGACCTTTCAATTCCTGAACAGGCCACATCATCAAGCCAGATTTGGTCACTTCCTTTACCAAACATAGCCGACCGAGGGGCGCTCAGTGCTGTACCACAGCCAAGCTCTCTGCAAACCACGGTAGCATCGTTTAAGTCCCAGTCATCATCACAGACACTTCCCCAGGTAATGTTGTAATAGATTTCGACTCGTCCAGAGCATTGAGTGGAACCAGACCCAGCTAATCTGATCTGATGCGCTAATGAAATAAAAACGTTTTCTGTTACTTTAATTACAGAACTACGAGAATCGTATCAATCACAGTGATGATGTAACTGACCTGCAGCAGGTGAAGATGCAGTGCAAATAAAGGAGACTGTAAGAGACAGTAAATACTTTGTCTCATTATAGTGTAAAAACAACATCTTTCTGATTTTAGTAAGGATTATAGTGAACTTTCACCCGAGCACAGATATATATATATACACACACACACACACACACACACACACACACACACACATACCTATGGTGAGATAGCAGATGTTTTGCTCGCGTGGTCTCCCCATGGCTGTGACAGAAAGAGGATAAAAAGCTGAAGTAAGTATAGTGGTGCGAGTTCATGTTCCTCATTTCCTCCTTTCTGGTGATTTGTCAAGTATAACAATATAATAAGCAAATGTGTTACATGCTGTATTGCACAGAGGGTCAGACCTGCTTTAAATATTTGACATATTTAACAGAAAAATATATAAACTGCCATTTCTGAATGGGTGAGTCCTTTTACAGCCACTCTACAATATATGTACAGTGTTTATTCTGACACAGGTGACATCTCAGATGTTTCATGTTATTTACATACAGACGGTGACTCTTTGCACAGCTTGTACACTGAGTTTTTTCTGATTATATTATAATATATTATATTATTTGTTATTAGAATATATATAATATATTATCTGTCAATCATGTATTTTTTTTTCCATTTTATCACCAAATGGAGAATGCCTGTGGAAATTGGGATCCAAATAACATGGGTATGGGAGCTTTGTTAAACATATCTGCAGTCAGAGGCGCCGCATACGGACAGGCAAAGCAGGCAATTGCCTAGGGCCCCGAGGCCAAGGGGGGCCCCAGAGGACCAACACGATTTGAA
>JAUMHF010000025.1:2140961-2168409 GCA_032359275.1 Microctenopoma steveboyesi
GAGACAAAGACAATATGCAGCCCATGTGCTTAAAGATACAGTATGTTTAATAAGGTATCTCTGAAAATGATTACTGTAAAAAGTTGTTCTCCTGTTGCTTCACACTTCACTTTCTACATTTGGCCGGTTGACCGTCTTACCAGTCTCGTGCTTCCCTGTTTCCTTGTAAATGGTCATTGTTTTGGTTGGTGGTCACCCAACGGTAACGGTGGTCACGTTACATCACTGTGTGATGTAACGTGTAGGATGTAGCAGTCTGATTTACTCTGCAGCATGTTGGTAAAAAGCCACAGGTAAAATATGTCCATACAATACCGTCAGGAAACAGAGAGGAAAATCAGCCTTAAATACATAGTAAATGTGAAAACACGGCTGCTGCTGACGTTTAATCAGCATGTCAGCTTAACTTTGTGCGAGGCATAGAGTTCCTTACAGACAGGCTCCTGTTGAAATTTAAACTGGGTATCGTCAGCAGTGTTGATCATTTACACGTAGAACACATCCACATATCTAAGAGGGAAGGAGGCCAGAAAGCATAATGATTGTGTAATAGGAATAATTGTAAACATTAGTTGTGATTAGCAGCTAGCAGAGCTCTATTAGGCACATGGACCAGAACCAACCTTGCTGTGAGTCCACGTTAGAGATCTGAGTCAAACTCAGAGCAAGACAGTAAGCCAAGGGTGATGACGTGGTGATGTCACTGTGACATGGCCCTTGCACAGCCATGTTAAAGTCATAAAGAGAGAGAGAGGGAGCATAAAGTGAACTGTGGGCCGCCTGCGAGAGACAAAAGGGAAAGGGAGGCATAGACGAGCAAGGCGGGAGTGCTCGTAAATTAAAGCTGTAAAGACAGGATTGCCCCCTATCTCCTCGCCCCGCGTCTTTGTGCCTGGCTCGACTGAATGGTGTCAAACAGGGTTAAAGGTTAAAGGTCGTACACAGGCACTGCTCCAGCAACGTAGAAGCTGTGAACAGGAGGGTGACTCTGTATGTGTGTTTGGGTGTGTGTGTTGGGGTGTGATCCAAAGCAGTGACTCACTGACTGTTGGGAAGTGAGTCACTGCTCTTTATTTCTCCTTCTATCTGCCTCTTTCTTTCCTGTGTCAGCTGCCCAGTCATCACTTCTCTGCACTGAATGACCTCCCTCTCTCTTTGGCTGTTGGACAACTCAGAGTTAGTCTGGGACTATAAGGGTAGGGCACTGACCAAGTCTGACCGGAGTGTGAGAAAACAGGGGGGGGCTGTTTGCATGTCACTTTTTAAATCGAATGAATGTCTTGATTTCTGTGCGTGTGCGTGCACTATGTGTAATGTGGTTTTGTTTGACTACAGAGGAATTTCTTCTCGCGTCATGTTGTTGCATATTTTAAGAGACAGGAAAATCAAGAAAGATACAAACACTGATAACGTATAAAAATGTAAAAATCAGCTCTAAAGAGCAGATTGTTTTTGTTCTGCTGCTGGCAAAACCCTCAAAATTCAAGAGTCTCTGACACGCCACATAACACCAGGTACTGCTATAGATTTGAGTCTGGTGTTTCAGTGTTGGTGCAGACATACACATCGGGAGAGACAGAGCATGAGTGTGTTTACTTTACACACACTCCTGTCCTCCCAGAACCACCAGGCCTTTAGATACACACTTTAGTGTAAGGACTTAAACACACGAAGAAGACACAATACATTTTAATCCCAGCTCTAACATAAAATGATTGACTCTGAGTTTTAGTAATGCTTTGTCCTTCTCTTGCGTGCGGGGGGGGCCTTGCTGTCTGCCTTGGTAGAGTCCTGTAGTATTTATTTCCCTCATTGACTGTCTCTGTGTCCTCTGCAGCTTTGACTTTAGCACCGTGTTAGTGACACACTGGGAAGCTGCAGTGGTGGTGACACAAGTGATGGTGAGGCTAGAGAGATAACATCAGCTGTACTGCAGTACTGTTATTACTGACAGAATACGGCAGCGTTTTCACCGTGTGCGTCTGTGCCGTCATTATGCAGCTTCCTCTGGTGGTTCTTTCCACTACTATTTTCTGAGTTCATAGTTACACTGGAAACTTCACAGATTGTAGAAGGTCTGAATTTATAGTATTCTAGCGTGTTCTGCTCAACATCAAATTATCTGTTTAATCTGACTGCGTTTGCACTGATTGTTGCTGCACATTGTAAATCAGACTGTTTCCTCTTCAGGTCGACACGTTTACCTGAAACAATGGAGGCTGCTTGCCAGACTCAACTCAATAATGGTTTATTATGTAAAGAATGCGCAATTGTTTTAAAACATATGTTAAAGTTTTTTCTCAGGTTTGGTTTTTTATCATTACTGTAGCACCATAAAGTTGCTCTGCAGAACAGCTAGGACTATATTAAGGAAAGCAAACTAAAAATATGAGCTAACGTTGAGCTCCAGTACTACAACTACTACAGGAACTGCCCTGAATTATTAAATGTTTAAATAAAGAACTAGTAATTATTAGCAGCAGATGATATGAGCAGCTTTCTGATGACCAGTCTTACATGAATGTTCTGCTTACTATAGATAAAGAAAAGAGATGGAAGATCCGGGAACAGATTAATCATTGTTTTCCATTTGGAACTGTGTCAGTTTCCCTCACGTATGCAGTGAAATGCTGCACTGTGGAGTCCAACTGCTGGAAAAGACAGAGGGTTGCAGGCAGGGGTAGACAAAACAGCACAGTCGTAAAAGAACTGACATTTGATCGCGCTGGTTTTAGCCAATACCAGCACATTAAATATGCCTAAAGCTGCTGTGATACCAGTCCCAAGATCAGCCAGGGCCCCCTTGTCAGTAGTAGTAAAAGTCTCTCGTCTCCTCCTTTCCTGTCCTCTTTACAGGTGCTATTTTTCCCCTTCAGCAGCACTACCTGTGGCCCTGTCTTTGCGAGAACTAGCACGTTTAGTCACTGCCAGGCGACTGACTGGCAGCCTCATCCTTTCATCTTCACCGTGGCAGGTTGTCAGTATTACCTGCAGGTTCATTCAGAGTTTGACTAACAAGTGTGTAGGACATAGGTGTTGTTTACACCGTGAAATAAACATGTGCTCGCACCATTAATGGGAAATGAAACATTGCACAATGAGTTCAAACCAAGACGAAACCAAATAAATAAGGGAATAGATATCTGGAGCTCTTGAATTCTCCAACCTCTCACAGCAGGTATGTCGGTCATGTACCTGCCAGATAACAAACATACAGTGACAAGTTAGGAAGCACATGCTTTGCAAATGAACATTAATTAGAGGCGTGGCAACAGTTAAAAACAACCTTCAGGAAGCTGAAATGTCGACGTACATAGTGCCCTGCTGTTCGGGAACAGAGATCAGGAGTTATCAAACTTTGTCCTGTTATCCGGGTCTTTTCTGACACCAACAGCTAAAAAGCGTGCGTACTGTAAGCAGGAAGCCATAGAAAGATCAACATCCACACAGATGTAAAGAGACGCTCGCCTGGAAATAGGAGGCGGAAGAGGGGGAGAAAGGCAGAGGGAGGTTTAAAGGAGGTCAGACTTTGCTTTAGGGAGCTGTTGGCTAGTGTGTCGGTGAGAAGAGAGCAAAGGCAAACAGAGGGAGAGAGGGAAAGATGGAGGGATGGGACGATGGCAGTCTTCTCTTTATTTTCTCCATCTCTCACCCTGTCTGTGTAAACAGAGCACAGCAGTGGAGGGAGTAGAGTCTTCCACGGTGGAATGTTTGGTATGGCTCCTAAACGAGGGGGAGGGGAGACGTGTGTGTGTGTGTGTGTGTGTGTGTGTGTGTGTGTGTGTTGGGTTAGAGAGGGCAGGATGACAGGGGGAGTTATGGATGGTCCTGGTTTCTTAATCTGAAGGGTCAGAACCTTAAAATATGTCACAGAGTGTCTTTGTCAGGCCTCTGAGCCAAAACAAAACAGTGGCGCCGATAGAATGAGCCTAGATACACACTCCAAGCTAGTATCTAACCGCTGAAGTTAACTTAACTGTCAGGGAAATGAAATCCTCTGTCACTGAGGCATTCGTTATGCTACGCCGGGAAGAAAAACCACTGTTTGACAAATCGCATTCAGTGGAAGACCAAAACCAAACCTAGGTTTAGTCCTCACCACACCAAACCATTTGTGATTCAGAGATCTGAGTTTAGATCAGATCGGCGTTTGATGATGTTGTTGCCATAGGCCACACTTTCAGCACTGTGACGTTACTTCTGTTTGGTGTGACTCAGACTCCAGTAAAGTCCGACTCCCTTCGTTTGAGCAACGTTTCATCAAGCTGAAATATCAAAAATCAGATGTGGCTTTGGGTGCGGTGAGCTGTGAGTTAACACTATGTTGCCACCTAACAGAAGTGATGAGCATTTAGAAATCACTCGCAATAAACCACTTCATTTTCATATGTGTTTTTTAGCTGTAAGCAGTTTTCACAACATTGGGAAAAGCGTGGGGAGGATAAAACACAGTTGACGTGTTACTGTGGCTCCTAGTTACAATAATGTCTCAGAACGTAAGAGCTGCAGCTTTGTTGCTGCGGATTTTAGTGTTGGTGCCAAAGCAGCATCGCCCCTGAACACAGCACACCAGAGCTGATGCTCACAGCCAACCTACCCTACATGGGCCACCGTGTTGTTTTCTTATCATGAAGGATGCACACATACTAGAAAAAACTGATTTCAAGGCTGTTTTCTACCTGAACTATGAAGACGAGTGCACGAACCTGTATGTTCTGAACATATGGTGAATTGACAATACACTAAATATATTTGAGATTCAGGTGTTGTTTCCCCTGAAGGTAAAAAGATGGGGTTTCTCCTGTCACGCTGCCCCGACAGTTCAGTTATCTCACTTAGTGTGAGAAACAGCAACTGGAAGACATTTCTTATCTGCTCTACATCTATATGCAACAAATCCTCTGAGTTTCTTTACTAACATCACCTCTTGATTTGTTTCAGAGCTCGACACAGCGCTGGCTTGTATCTAGGATTGTTAAATCTTGCTGTGCGTCCTTCGGGTGGTAAAAAAAGATGTGTTACTACCTGACTTTGTGCTTTGGATGCAGCGCGTGCGGCTCTGCTTGGACCTTAAAAGCCAAAATCCCTCCGCAATGTGCCGGGAAAGATTCTCAATCATCCATGTGAAGTTATGGGGAAGTTCCTAAATCTGTCCTCCCTTCCATGTCTCCTCCTGCAGCTATAGAGACTGAGAGCACAAGTTCGGGGGACGATCTCCTCGTGCCCAGCCCCCCCTCACCTCCACCTCCACCCCGCATCTACAAGCCCTGCTTTGTGTGTCAGGATAAATCTTCAGGATACCACTACGGAGTCAGCGCCTGTGAGGGCTGCAAGGTAGGCACGAGCACGAGCATGTGCACCCAGCACACAACAGCTAGGACCGCTGAAGGAAAAAGGACTGCCAGGTGTTTGCAGTGAGAAGGTCGCGACCTTTATGAGTTTAAGTCTCTGTGCTTCCTCTAATCCTACACACCCAAACAAAAAGGAGCACATCTGACCCTCTGATGTGATTCTTTTATGTTTTTCCTGGGGTTTTGTGGTCAGGTCCAGCTGCCTGCAAACAAAATCAACTGTTCTTTCCTCAAACGAAGGACGTATACTTACACCATTTAAGTAGAGAGCAGGTTGTCCAGTATTCACAGTAATGAAGGCAGTGGTTCTAGCGCATCGTCTACACATATGCACATATGTCTCCCCGTTTCTACCTTTCTTTCCTCACGCCCATTTCTTTGTGCCAGGGCTTCTTTCGGAGGAGCATCCAGAAGAACATGGTGTACACGTGCCACCGAGACAAAGTCTGTGTCATAAACAAGGTGACGAGGAACCGCTGTCAGTCCTGTCGACTGCAGAAATGCCTCGATGTCGGGATGTCTAAGGAGTGTAAGTTCAGTTCTCTTTGTTGTTTGTCTGTGGAAAGGGCGAGTTCTTAAAGCCTTAACTATAAGAAATATGAGCCAGTAAATGATCCGAACAGCTCATGCTCAGTACTCATGTCCAGGTGTTGTTACCTTAATATTTGTCTCCCTCTGGTGGCCTGCGAAATGTCACAGAACCAGATATTGAGCCTCCAGCATCACTCTTACCCAAAATACATGATATCTATATACTGTATATGTTGTTATTCTTGAGAGAGACAGATTACAGAAAGACTAAATCTATATTGCACTGTTTGCCCCTGGTGTGTTGTCCCACGGCCCGACCTTAATGGCCTGATGGATTGAGAATCAACTTAACTCCTGAAGTCAGTAGAGTTTGACGATCAAGACCAGAGTAGAAGGAGCTTCCTCCCTGTAGCTCATTTCCGATATCCTGTGTTCAGCGTGTACTGCTGCGTAAATGTGTACGTTCCCTTCCACCATCAGTGGTACGAAATGACAGAACAAAGAAGAAGAAAGAGGAGAAGAGGCAGGGGGAGGTAGAGATCTACGTCCTGTCACCAGACACAGAGGAGATGATAGAACGAGTTCGTCAAGCCCATCAGGATACATTTCCCTCCCTGTGCCAGCTGGGAAAGTACACCACGGTACGACACAGCACATTAACTCTGAACTCTGAATGTATTTATTGTTATAGAAGTGTTTTCTTCAGCTTTCTTAAACGTATGCCCCACCCCCCGATCCTCAGAACAACAGCTCAGAGCACCGCGTCTCCCTGGATGTCAGTCTCTGGGACAAGTTCAGTGAACTGTCGACCAAATGCATCATTAAGACCGTGGAGTTCGCCAAGCAGCTGCCGGGCTTCACGACGTTAACGATGGCTGATCAGATCACCCTGCTCAAAGCTGCCTGCCTCGACATTCTGGTGAGTTCATTCAGCAGGATCTACCAGTTGTTAAAGGAAACAGAAATGGATCCCACACGTGGGAATTCGGGGTACAGCAGAATGTTTGTGCTGTGTGTCTTCATCCGTCTCCATCACCCCGTCCTAGATTCTGAGGATCTGCACTCGCTACACTCCAGATCAGGACACCATGACTTTCTCTGACGGTTTGACTCTGAACCGTACCCAGATGCACAACGCCGGGTTTGGGCCTCTCACAGACCTGGTCTTCTCCTTCGCCAACCAGCTGCTCCCTCTGGAGATGGACGACGCAGAGACGGGATTACTGAGCGCCATCTGTCTGCTCTGTGGAGGTAATGCATTTTATTTTTCATCAGATGGAGATGAAACAGCGGGCCTGGTTACAAACTTTAATCGGATTGATTTGGGTTTATTTGTTTTTACATCATGAGCAGAAGAGAGCGGAAAACAAACGGGGCAGAAGCCAACTGTCGTTTTCAGCTTACCAAGTATAAAAAAAGCTGCTCGTAGCATTTTGTCCACTGCAGAGTTGGTTTAACATTCCTCTGGCAGTGCGTTTACGTCAGGTTGAATTAATTAGCAAACAAAGTGAAATGAAGTTGTCATGTAAGTTGTATTTTGTGTGTAGATCCCCTGTTGAATTATCTGTGTATTCTAATGTGTGCTGTGTTTTTTCTGTGTGTGCAGACCGTCAGGATCTGAAGGAGGCAGAGAAGGTGGACATTCTTCAAGAGCCACTGCTGGAAGCCTTGAAGGTTTGACATCCATATATGTCTTATTCATATTTTTCCATTTAATTCTACATTTAATACTCTGAATTTTTGAAATATTTGGAGAAATCTACATAATTGTCTGTTTCTGAGTTCATAGTTGTAAATGAACTAATGAGAGAATAACACAGCTGGACATGGAACACCTGAGCACAGAGTGTGTAATATTAGAACATTAGTCTGTTCAAAACCCTCAAATAAAAATATCACTAGAAAACTCACATAAATCCACAAACTAAGTAGAATGCCCGACACAGGAAGCTCACTACTTGTTGATAACACATGAGTAGTTGCAGTGAATACTTTCCTCCGTGTCTCTGTGTGTAGATCTACGTGAGGAGGAGGAGGCCTGATAAACCCTGCATGTTCCCCAAGATACTGATGAAGATTACGGACCTCAGGAGCATCAGTGTGAAGGGTGAGACTCGCTTCTAAACAAAATGTGAAATGAGCATCTCAACTGCAGAGATAACGAGAGAAACTCCTTTCATTTGATTCTCGTTTTTAAACTATCCATAGTTAAATATTTGCTGCAGAACATTCACAAGGCTTTTAATGTGAAACATCTGAGCAGGAAGTAGCATTTCACAGTGGACAAGTAAGTCTAAAAGGGTTTGTTTAACTCTGTCTAACAGGAGCAGAGCGAGTGATCACACTGAAAATGGAGATACCCGGCTCCATGCCTCCTCTCATCCAGGAGATGCTGGAGAACTCTGAGGGACTGGAGGGACAAGGAGCTGGAGGAGGGAAAAGTAAGGAATCGGGCAAAGAAGAGGACGAAGCAGAGCCCCGGAACTGTCAACCGAGTTCATCGCCCAAATCAGTCCCCCCTTCCAGCCCGAGCCCTGTTCCCCAGTCGCCTTCCTCTCCCTCCCTTTCTACCTGAACTTCAACGCGCAACACCTCTGCTCCCTGCAGCGCCGACCTGTGGTCGTGGTTCGTACTGCAAGGAAACCACTCGCATGGGAAGCACAGGTCAAAAGCAGTAAAATAAACTGCCTGGAGGACAAATGTCTCCACCATAAACTGGTTGGCGTGAGGGAGGCTCAAACCTTTATACATGTGTTGCTGATGTGTGATGAGAGATTAAATATGCTATGTGCTAATATACTATGCTGTGAGGACTGGTTTGTGTTCATGTATCATGGTTTTCTACATAAAATGCAAAAAAATGATTTCACTTTTTCGTTATTTTTTATCATGCCTGATCTGATACTAGATAAATGTGTCTCCTCTCATACACTTCCTGTTAACGTCCTGTAAAATATGCAGACTCATCATGTCACGTGTAATATATTGTATATAAAAGAGGCTGTGAATGGAGTTGTTGGAATGATATGAAGTGATATAAGAAATTATTTTCCTAAATGTACATTTGTATATACTGTGTGTCTTTGTCTCAACTCTTTGCGGTCTTCTCGTTTCTTAGTCCTCACAGTCACGTCAGGGAACAATAATAATAATAATCCTTAACTTTCATTTGCTGGAATCGGAATTGTAAATGAGAATCAGAGACTTTCCATCGTCCACCTGCTGGGGGACACAATGAACCAAAGCTAAGTGCGGTACTGGAGCTGTAGAGCTCTGCAGAGTGATGCTTTAACAAAGGTAATCTCGTTAAATCTCGTTCAGCAGTGAGAGGTACTGCCAAAACATGTCTCTAAATGTCTTAAGTGTACCAGCGTGTTCTGCACCACTGCCTCAGTACATTATCTCCACGGTGAGGCCTGACTCCATTTTCACATCATGTACAGTGCAAAACTCAGCGAATATATGACAATGCATTGAGTTCAATAAAGAGCTATGATTTTCTTCCTGGGTCCTGAAATGTGTCTGCACTTTGGTTTAATGTCTTCAACTATTCTATTTTCATACTCGAGTCAGAAAGGTCATGTTTTTTTCCAAGGACCATGTGGAAAAGTGTCATGGGAGACGAATGAGACAAACCTGTTGCCACGGTGCAGGTTATGCTGTGAGTTAGCCTGCTCTCCTTGTGATCAGCCTGGTGACTGTGGGAGAAATATGCAGGTGTGAAGAACTGAGCAGCTTTGGCCCCGGTCAAATCAAGATAGTCCAGTGACTGAGAGACAAAAATGACACGTTGTTGTTGGAGATGTTTTATTTCACGTGAACAGCCCTATGTTAGGGAACAATAAGAGAGTCAAAGTTACTGGGAACTAATGCTAAGCAAAAAACAGCCATTTAATGATTTAAAGCAATGGATCCTTTCAGTGACTTGGAGGCAGCAGAGACACAGATCAGTGTTTCCGTTATTTTAAAGATAATTTTTCTAACACACCTTTTAAATATTGATGTAATGAGGATTTTCCTTTTAGTTTTGCTTCTGACCTTTAGCTTGTTAGTAACGACCTTTCAGCCATTTGCTGGAGAGGTCATGAAAACGTTTCACGTGATGGTACGAGCTGGAAGCAGACGGACATTCAGATAGTGTAGCAGGAATATATTTAAATCACAAGGCAGCATGTATAATATCAGTACTGCCCTTTGTGATGAGATATGAAAATGCACTTGACAGAAACAGGTTGGACAACAAAGAGCTGCTTCCCTTCAGCATGTGCCCGCATGGACCCAGTCCTATGTTTGGACACTGTGGAATCCTCAAACAGAAAGATGGGCTGTAAAAATGTAATTTCATGTATCACATGCAAGACAAGAATAATTTAGAAGTTGTTGTGTATATGGCCACGACTCTATTGTATTTGTAACATTATAGATGTTTGTTGTCATGACAATAAGACTGTGAAGTAAAAAGTCATGTTGCATCACACCAAACATTCATTGTCAGGTGTTTGCAGGGTGACACTGTGCCCACATTGTCTTCCCCTCAGGGTCAGGTGTGTCTGCTTTCACACCACACAGATCACAGTGTTTGGCAGCCTTTCCCTTCCCATAACATAAACAAGTACAGTAATAATAAGTCTTTACAAGTATCCTGAAGTGTACTAATGGCTATGTACTTGTAGAAAACTTATAATTTTATATTAATATTGGGCCACTTTTCCATTTATAAAATTCTAATTTAAAATATAAGTAAATATAAGTTAAAATTAACTTTTAGTTAGTAGATTCTTTTAGTTCATTAGTATACTTTCCAATTTATAAGAGTATTTTTACAATATACTCTATTATGTATACCTAGTATAAATACTAAACTTAAAAGTATACTATTTGTAGTATAGTTTAAACCTACTTTTGACTTGATCAGTGTTACGAAAATTTAGTTTTTTATTTTTCGCTGTCAATGTGCTTTCAAAACTATATATATTATTGTTATAATAATTATTTACAAAAAAGTTCATAGTTAATCTGCTTTAATCTTCTTTAACTAGACCAGGAAGTCATAGAGAGAGTGCTTACCTTCCTCACTGGGTTTAACAGTTTAAAAACAACATTTAATGAGCTACCACACTGTGATGTTTCCAGAGGTTGACTCACCATGTTACACAACAATTCTTAATTTGAAACATCAATTATTTGTTTCATGGTTTTTTGTTTACACAGCTGATTTGTGAAATGCAACCTGGGCATTTATTTGTACTTGTTATTTTACATCAAGTACAATGTATATATATATATATATATATATATATATATATATATATATATGTATGTGTGTATGTGTTCTTTTTCAAGGGTTTCCCTTCAGTTGACGTTGACCTCATATTTACAACCCCTTAGCTGGACTTCTTATTCTTTATCCTTCCTTTTTAAAAATATAGAGCAGACACAGATATAATTCTATTGATTCAGGCTTCAGTGCTGACTGCTGGCACAGCTTCAATAAGTGAAGATACCAATGGACTGTGGAACCTTGTAGTTTGTGCTGTCATCTATGTGCAACTTTCCAAAAAACAATTTCCTTACAGGAAATAGAATTATAATAACATATATTTAGGAAAACTGATGTATAACTGAAACTCCAACATTTAAATGACGATGGAGATGGCACGTGGACAAAGATGTGTTTTCACATTAGCAAATGTGATAAGCACTTTACTGTTATGTGTGTACTCAAAGCATTCCTGTAACAGATATTTGCACAGGGCTCAGTCGAGCTAAACATTGGGTTATTGCAACGTTGTTTTTAATAATGTTCACAATGAATAATATGAAACGACTCTTCTGCTGCAACTATTCTGCTGCCTCGTCATGGTTTGGTGGATTGCAGCAATATTTAATTCAAGCTTTCTGAGCATTTGCTAAATAGGACAAAAAGAACTGATGACTGGCGTGGTTTGTGTTAGATTTTGTACGTGCAATGTGGCCTTCGGCCACTGGAGGTCGCAGTGCATTTACTGACCTCTTCATCGCGACGGTTGCTGGTTCAGCTGCACGAGCAGGGTTTGTGTTGTTGTCTGTAGCGCGCGCACGCGCCAAAGCAGCGTAACGCGTATTGACACGCCCCTCTCATGAATAATTCATTACCTCCCGTCGACCGGCGGAGACTCGTGCCACCGGGGCTCTTCAGACGTCAGCTCGTGCTCACCGGAGGAAAGAAAATAATGGCCACAATGTCGCCTCCTGTGAACTGATAAGGCCACATTAATATCCGGTAATGAATGGGGAATTGGGGAGAGTGAGAATTCGCCTCATGCACAACGACTGCTTCGGTTTGTACCGGGAATTTACGGAGGAGCACATACCGAGGGCTTGATAATAACCCGACCGTGACCGACCTATTATCTGCCGGTCTGACGTTATCCTCGCCGCCGCTGAATTAAAAGGAAAAGGGTAGGTTTATTCTTCTTTCCCGCTGTGTATTCGTGTGTCTGTGCGTATGTGTGTGAGGGAAGCAGAGACAGATGTAGTAAGATGCTTTGTGTGTGTGTCTGTGTGTGCTTCCATCTCCTGCCAGCACAGCCATAATGTCAAGCAAATAACAATGTCTATTTAACAGCAGCAATATGAAGAACATTCATCTTTATTATTATTATTAATATTATTATTACTATATATATGTGTGTGTGTGTGTTTCCTGGTAATTGATAAAACATTGTAAAAAGAAATATTGAGTGATTCTACAAAGTAAGACAGTATTTATATACTGCTGTATAATGCAAACTCAAATATAAATGGGAAATGAGGGGAATAAATATATATTATTTTCCACTTTTCCGCTCTCAGCTGGCTCCTGTTATAGTTTCGCCCACATTTTTGGGTTCCTGTTGCTTGTACTGGGCTGGATGTGTGTTAGAGCCAGATGGTGGATCACAGTTGTTTTGGCAAAAAACAGAAATCCTTTGTGTGGCCATGATGGAATTATCTCTAACAACACTGTGAATTATTAATCCACTGTACATAACGCTGCTGGCACGGAGTGTGTGTGTGTGTGTGTTTGCTTTGATTACATTCTGAGATGAACACCTTTACCTTTGTCGACTGCTGATTATGATGGGTTATCAGCTTGATCCAGTCCCATCACCATGTAGTGTTCTAACATTCTATTGCTCCAGTAACTTTGAAAATATTGTATAAAGACTTAAACATTACCATTTTGCAGTGTGTAACTGCAACCTAGTGAAGTGTTTGTTCATTTTTTTCACTTTCAAAATAGTGAAGGTGATAGTAGCTGCTGTGATAATGTTCAGTGTCAGTCTTAGACAGTTTGATCATTCTTGAGTGTACTGCATTACGCAGAGAAGTGGCCTTATTAATAAATGGGTCGATAAAATAATAGAAACACCTGTCAGTGGAACGCAACATCTTCCTTATCTAGCTGTCCACGTAGCTACAGTAACTAGCTAGTGACGCCTCAGAAAGGTCAGAAGTAGAATATAGAAAAGCAACTTTCTTTTTTTTCTTAAAACATTGGACACGTTTGTGTAGAATGCAGAAACTGATGGCTGTCAGTTTGTCTTTGTCGTATTTAGTCTCCTCTCAGCCTGTATTTGTCTTTCCCTAGACAGTGGTGGTGCAGATGGTTGTAATCCTATGTTAATCTGCCTAACCCTGTAGTTCTTGCCTGGATTAACACGACTCTGATTAAAAGCCCCCCCACCATGTCAGTCATTAGTTTAATTAGATCATTTGCACAGTATCACTGGTGCTAATTAAAAGAATACAAAACCTGTTTAAGGGCCATGGTAATGTACTGCCACAGTTTTTTATGCAATGATCTCTGCACGTATTCGCTATTAAAACACATTTAAAGGACACTTAAAATACATATGTTCTTCAGTACATTTTTGCAAACCTGATTGGTAGATTGGTAGCGGCCTGGTAGGTCAATGGGTTAAGCGTCAGACTGGGTGCAGAAGGTGGCAGGTTCAAAACCCCGTTTGACCCCTAGTCAATCTCCTACCAGGTGTGTCCCTGAGTCAGACATGCAGAGCTAGCTCCTTGTAAGTCGCTTTGGATAAAAGCTTCTGCCAAATAAAGTAAAGTAGATCAGGTAGACCAAACCTTAGCCCACTTCACAAAAAACACCACTATGTTTACCACAAAGAATAATAAAAAATGACCACATGACTCCATGTCCCTGATGGTCTTTTGGGCTTTCTGTATTGCTGTACTAAGCAGTAGGTTAATGTATCCTGTCGGCTGTTCACAGTGTGGCAGTGATAAAGGTTACAAGCACAACTGGAAATACATCAGCTAAGATGCTGTCAGTTCAGTGTTAACCACTTATTAGTGATATATCAGAAGAGCACAAACAAATGGACTTTTTCCTTAAGATTTATTTAACTTTTTTTGATTATGTAAATAGAAAAACACTCAAATACCATGGACATGTCCATGTATTGCCTCCTCGTTGTGTTTCAGGTTTACTTTACTGGTGTGGATGAGGTAGTCCAGGCAGACTGGAAGGTATTCATAGGGAAGAGAGTAGTTCCAAGGAGACTAGTAGACAATGTGATCTGAGGATGTGGAATTTCCAGAGTAACAATGATGCATTGTTTCTGGAAACCTGTTGCTGAACCTTAATTCTTTTATGCTGTGCACTACTATTCCATTCAGTTGTAGAGGGTCTGGATATTCTCACTTCTATTATTGTACTGTGAAAACCCAAACAACCAAATACAGCATTTTATACATTACTGGCATGTAATTTGTTTGACTTAATTAAAAAAACAGTGTTATCAGATAGCATAACATCTCATGTTCTCTGCCTCCCTTGGTTGCATTTAGCTGGTGAGTGTGTGTGTTTGTTGTTGTAGTGTGAGACAGCTGCTCGGCAGACACTGCTTCTCGGATGCTCTGCTGCTGTTTGCTTGCTGGATGTCCTGGCATGCAGAAGGTGGAGCTGGTGAATTTTAACAACGTTGTCTGCTGGAGCACAAGGCAAATCACGTCAGCCAGCCTGTGCAGCAGATTTACAAATGGTCTCCACATGTAGCCACTGGGGGCCACTACTGCAAAGTTGCCTCGTTGTGTTTTTGAATGACTTCAGGGTGGAGTGAGTGTGAGGAAAAGTGAAAAAAGTTTACAGAAAGTCAGGGTAAGAGGTGAGTGGATCAGTTGGCTCTTTGTGTGTTTATCTACAGGAACTTCTCTCTGAGGCTGCTCACACACACACTATCACACACACACTATCACACTTCCTGCATGTGGCAAGCTGTGGGAGTCCTGAGCGATTGCAGGAAGTCAGGATTGGCTCCTCTGGGGAAGACAGATAAGAGGCTGGCAAAGTATGTGTGTGTGTGTTTGTGAGAATCTGTGTGGGTTCAGCTGAAGCCAAGGCCATCTGCACTCAGCTATTGCTAATAACAAACATGCATACGGGCTCTCAATGAAGCCTTAGTCAAACAAACCCATCCTGTGCGTTTGCTCTGGGTTATGTTGTTGGATTAAGCTGTGTGAAAGACACTGGCGATGTCCTGTGGGACCTTGTGTGGTTGGTAAGAAGGGAAATCCTTCTGAGGTGTTGAGGAAAAGGGGGCGATCAGTCAGTGCAAAACCCCAAGTTGACCCAAAGGAGAAACAGGATGGCAAATACCTCCCAACTCCATGAGAGACTAGTGAAGTTCCTGGATGAATGAGCGTCTCTGGCTCGAGACCACAACAAATATTATGCTGGAGCAGGTAGAACCAGTAGAGTCATTTGAATCTCATTTGCATTTCCTCCAGCAACATTTAGCTTCCCAGCTGCGCTAACCATTGATTTGAGTTCTTAAATTACATGTTGCTACTGCAGATTATACAGTTAGTGTTCAGCCAGAGCAAGAAGCCTCAGCTAAGCTCTCTGCCCCTGGAGGAACGATGACGGATCTCCACTCACACACACATAGTCTCCATCACCAGGTCTCTAAAACTTCGTGTCACCATAAAGGAGTGTTTCTGACCTGCTGGAAGGGAAAGGGGCCATTAAAAACAGTATTGCACTTTGAATATCTGTGCTAATCGTCATGACAACTTTGTTGCTTTCAACTTATAGTTTAAACAGTGAAGTTTATGAAGCCGGAGGATAAATTTACCAAAACAAATCAACCCAAACCATATTTCAGTCATTCCTTTTTAATTTTATTTCCTCCTTAATATTAGAAGATATTTTGATATTTGTGCTCAAGAGTTGCAAGTAAAAGTAATTTAGAGCACATACACAATAAGTATACAAGCAGTATGATTTTTAAAACTTAGGAAGATCCCTTTAAAATTAGAGATGTGGGGGACAGGACATCCTGTGCTGGACAAAACATATATCTCAGAGATTTCTACACATTTCTAGGCTTTATCAGCTCGGGCGACGTACTCGTCATTACCTGTGTTTGTGGGTTAACGTTGGACGTCCCCTCGCACAGGTAGTGCCTGTATTTAAAAATGGAAAGACAATGAAGCCGCTTTTTTGTTATTTAAAATATTCTAGCATGATGAGAACTAAACCTTGTTTGCAACACGTCTGAATAATATGAATTTACTCTTTATTATTTTATTTATCTTGCCAAAGAGTGTGATGAGCAGACATTAGGATGTGACGTATAGTCAAGACAAAATTTGGTGTGAAATCTTGAAAACTTTTGGAAATGACTCACAACTTCTTGGAAAGATGGAAAGACGAACAAATCCAATGAATCATAGTATCAGGGTGTTTGGCCTCGACGTTGGTTATGACGCTGATGGAGTCACAAATGATCTGAAAGAACGTTAGCTCTTATGATTCCTGTGCACATGCTTGGTGTTTGTGCGACTACAGCTACACTACATTTAGCACTGCAGGGACTCTGTGGCTTCTTCTTCCTGTGACTACCTCCACTTTAGCTTGTAGTTCACCCAACAGCTCCAAACTTCGCTGGACATCCTTCATCATTCCAAATATATTTACACTAGTGGTAAACATGCATTCTTTCATTTCTACTGTACCTCCTTCCCAAGTCTACACAAGCAGACTGCACCTGCTTCTCCAGCATATTAAATTCAGACACAATCATATGAGAAACACAGTCCTGTGACGATCACTTAGATCAGTTGAGGTGCAGCTGCTAGAGAAGAAACTAGTTAATTAACTGAGCTAAACCGTAGCAGCAAACCATGCTCTCGTATTTGGACAAATTTCTCCTGTTTGTGTTTATGACAGAAGAAGTTAGAGGTCAGATGGAGCAGTAACTGAGGACAGATGGTGTGTGTCTTTTACCCCCCCCCCCCAGCCAGCACTGAGTCACATTTACTGGCTGAAGACTGTCATAAGTGACTCACATCAGATCCTTATTTCCCACATGTCCTTTTCATCTAGCATGTTTCGTCATTTATTGTTTCCTGAGTTTGTGATTAGGTTCAGTATTATGAGTTACAGTTGCAATATTATAGGTTGTTTTTCTTTCATTCATACAAGAGTGCTTCATAATGGATATAATAGTTTATAGACATCCTTATTTTCCTCATTGTAGAACTTTCTCTTCTTTTTAACGAGATGCAAATATCCCTGCAGCGCTGCCGTGCCATCATTGAGCCTGATTTCACGGGTGGATTCAACAGCACCATAAGCACCACCAGCACAACGTCTTATAGAGATATATTAGAAAAATGTAGCTGTAGGTGTAGTTAAATTCCATTTCACCTTTTAATAATACAACAGGATGGGAATGCAGTTACGGCAGATTACCTGTAGACTTGACTATGCCTGACAGATTGCCCCATCCAGTAATAAAAATAATAAATAATGAATACTCATGTAGCATGTGCGTTTTCTCTGAAATCTAAACACAAGTTAAGTGCCTCTCTGTGTGGGGTTCTCTTCGGGTACCCCAGCTTCATCCCACAATCCAAAGACACATCGAACTCATCAGTCTGTTCTTGAAGTTGCCTGAAGAACCTGAAGAGGTCATGCTACTGCCTCACAGAGCCTCCGTGGGACGCCTCTGATTGCCTCATTAAAAAATCTACTAGAATGTCCAAAGTCTAGGGACTGGTTTTGGTTCTATACAGTATTTTACTGTGAGACCTCTGCTAAGTGCTAATTGGGACAGAAATACAAAATAAACTAAGCTGATGTTACATAGCTTTACGTTATTTAGTCTGATCACATTATTATATTTGTATAAACTGTTAACATTAACCAGATACAAAGGACATTTGTTCTTTTCCCCACTATTTATCTTTCTTTTGTCATTTTTGTTACATTTACATAAAATACATTTAATTTTACATGCAGCGCTGAACCTTTTCTTTTCAGAACACATGACCTGTCATTTTAATATATGCTGCAGTTCAGCCAAGCGTGTGTGTGTGTGTGTGTGTGTGTGTGTGTGTGTTCATGCAGGCTTGGATGTTTAGACTCAATCCCATCATTCCTGATGGCCCGTCATGAAGGATTAGCACACTGACACACATTACCCACACATGCGAGGCTAAGATAACCACTAGTGTGCGCACAACTCCATATACGGAGCAGCTGCAGCCACAAGCTTCCAGTGGACTCTTTCTCAGACGGGGATTAAGATTATTCCTAGACTAGTCATGCAGATACATGTGGTTTTATTTGCCTGCCTTTTGAGTGTGGCTGTAGCAGAAAGGACATGATTCAGTCTGCATTATGTTACTATGCATTTCTTTAAGAATTGTGAATATGATATAGCGGTGTTTACAGACAGCAGTGTCTTATCTGACCACTCAGCCAGCCCCACACATACACACGCACCCTGAGCATCACGACATGGTGCTGTTTGTCCTTGTGGAGTCACCTCTCTGTTGCTCCACACCTGATAGACTCGCTCTCTTGTGAACACACACACATTTTATTCCCTCTAGAGGAAATGTAGTGATCAATGGAAAGAGAGAGACGAGAATCAACTGACGTTATTGCAGTTACGTCTAAAGTCTGCAGGAAACCACATTTAGATTTGTAAAAACTTTAAATGAATTTTAGATAATTTAACGTCTGTGTAAATTGCTATCACATTACATATATATATGGTTTTTAATCATTTGAAATTGACTTGGTGGTTAATACACGTTCCTGTGGTGCATGTATTTATTACTGCTTTACCTGCACTATGACAAAGTGGTCTGGTAGCTCAATGGGTCACAGCAAACTGGGATGCAGAAGTGTCCCGTCTGACTCCTACTCCATCCCCGACCAGGTGTGTCCTTGAGCCAGACACCCAGCTCCCTGTAAGTCGCTTTGGATAAGAGCATCTGACAAGCAAAGTAAAGTAAACTTTCACAAATCTGAAACTATATTATGAAGAGATGTTAGACTTTCCTTTCATATTCTGGTTTCGACACGTACAGGTGTTTTTATTTTGAGCTATTTCATGAAGACCATGTCCAATGTGGCCTGGGTGTGTTAAAATCTCTCTCTCAAGGTGAAAGTGGGTTTGTCTGGTTTTCAGACTTTCACAACAATATAAGCTGAGCAAAAGGTTGCTCTGTATTGTTACTTAATTCTGGCCCTAACGGCCTAAACCAGAAGCTGCAAAGTGGACGCAGCATTGAAGAGAAGGGTTTGGTAACTCGAACTTTCTCTCCTCAGTGAATGGTAACTTTACAGCCATGTGAGTAAGAACAGGAATGGACACAGACAGCAGCCTTGGGGGTGGTTCCTGTGCTCAGTTTGAGCTCAGCTGACATCCTGTTACTCAGCAGCACCACCACCTGTGGCCTGTCCATTAGAAAGTCTAGTATCCAGTTTCACAACAAGCCTTGTGGGCTCCATTGCGTGAGCTGTAGTCCTTGGAGAACATGAGTACATACAGTTTTTTATTAGTGTTCAAATGGTTCAAGGCAGAGTGGGAAGTAATGGTTACTGCACCATTACCTGCTCCACCTGCGGGTAGCAGGGAACTACCAGGGGTCTGTGGTTCTTAGGATGGTGATGTCTGTAAGTCAAACATCTCCAGGCACCTCATAGCCACTAATGTGAGGGGAGTCGCTCGTGATAATACCATATATGTGTCTCACTGTCTGCTTATCTGAAGATTTCTCTCCCAGTTTTAACAGAGTTGTTCCAAAGCTTGAATTAACATCAGTTAGTAGATGGTCTGGTCTCCTAAGTAAAGTCCTTACGTGGTAAAGTGCAATTGTTGCAATCGTTTAACAGTCAATAAATAAATAATCAATACATTTAACTAGTGCACAATATGAAACTAACGCTAGCCCTCTCCCTCCTTGCTCTGTCATGCTCTGTTCTCTTCAGATAGTCAAAACTTTATAGTTTAAAATAACTCCCATTCAAAAAAGTTACACACTGCAGTGCTTAAACACCAAGTTACATTCACTATAAATGGAACAACTTAATTAAAAATGTTCTATCCTGAACAAGGTTTGAATAGCGACAGATGGGAGTAACAATCATCCAGACAAAATCCAAATCCAAATTGTATTGCACTGCAAGTATGTGTAAAACTGTAGCTGCCTCTAGTTATTTAGCATCATAAACAGAGGAGGTAAAGTGCCGGGATCTTTCCCTGTCCTGCATCCACACATTCCTTATTTTGAAATCCCACTTTGCAGGTGATCTGGAGGACATCCTGCAGACTGAAGCCGGAGAACAGTAATAATTATGCTGCTGTAAACACCAGTGGTCAGCAGAGGGGGACAGAGGTCAGTGCTTCAAACGTGAACACGGTGTCGTAGTTTTCACACATTGGGCTCAAACACATCGCACACGCACACACCCACGTAGATCTTTTAACTCACCCTCTTTGTTATAGCTGCCCAGACACATTAAGGATGCAAAATATATCTGTCGGTTACTCGCAAGTATTTGCAACATTCGTTTTACATTAATTAATCAAAAAACCCTCAACAGAAAATGTATTCCAGTGGCATATACATGCCCTACAAAAACATTACAGTGGTTGCATTTAGTTTCCGTTTTCACAAGCATCTCCAGTCTTTGACTTCTTTGACCCCCAGAGTCTATAGTGAAGAAGTCACTTAACCCTCTAAAGCAGGATTATACCAGAATTAAGTATTTTAGATTAGGCTCTGCTCCTGGTTTCATTCAAATCCTGTCTGGAAAACTGATCCAAATGAAAACGTTCTGAGAAAAGCAGGCATCCATTATCTTGTCCTCTTAAGGGGTGTGAGGGTGATGGGGCCTTTCCCATCTGTCAGTGGGTGAGAGGCAGGATACACTCTGGACACATCGCCCGTCTATCAAAGGGTTGGCAGGTAGAGACAGACTAAACATCCACGCTGTTTTGATGAAGTTACCAGACTCATCCTGACTAGATTTATGTGTAGATCCTGCGTCTTGTGTGAACTTTCTACTATCTTATTCAATTCAGTTCAGTTTTATCCAGAACTTGCACTCCAGTTTCTTCACCTGTGGAATGTAAAGCATTGTCAGCATGTTGAAGCAGAGGTACAGGCAGGGAAAACCAGGTGGACTATTTGGCTACAACTTTGCTAATATATATATAATTATTTGCAGTCTAATTACCATTAGTGTTTTGACATTAGCTAACACTGCAATGACTTTATATTATTCAGCTAAGGTGCTTTGTAGACAGACATGAGCAGGTGAACATGAACATATGACTAGTTTATGAATTATTCCCTTATTTATAAATATTTAGCACAGAAAAAAACCTAAATAAATCACACACTAACACATAAATCTGCTATATTCAGTGGATACATAATATTGTTTTATAATCTACATACAGTATATAATGCCCTATAGTCTTGAACAGCACCTAGTCGTATTCTCATCAATGGATTGCTTAGCAACGGTAGATGGTTGCCTAGCAACAACATCACCATCCAGCAAGCGGGGTGTGTTCCAAAGTCACAGACTAGTAAAACAGGAGGACATGGGTGTTGGAGAATCTGTATGTGTGAGTATTAATTCCACTGCCAGTGAGAATGAGATATCCTGTAGACTCGACTATTAACTGCTCAAGGCTTACAGTGTATTTTAAAAAAGATGATATCCTTTCTGAAGCAGACATTTATTTCATTTTGGTATTTTGATAATTAA
The DNA here is from genome assembly GCA_032359275.1 of Microctenopoma steveboyesi. Classification (NCBI taxonomy): domain Eukaryota; kingdom Metazoa; phylum Chordata; class Actinopteri; order Anabantiformes; family Anabantidae; genus Microctenopoma; species Microctenopoma steveboyesi. The sequence continues at coordinate 2,162,913 of JAUMHF010000025.1, forward strand.
TAAATGTCTGGTAACAGCTGAAAGTTGCATAGCACTTGTTAATGTAGTGACTGCTCAGAGGGCCAGCTTTTAACTACAGTAGCTAGCAAGCTGCTAACTGACCTGCTAAAATGCAAAGACTATTATAGTTTTGCAATAAGATAACTATCCAAGCTTCTTTGTGTTTCCGCTGTACAGGTCTGTTTGCTACATCTGGCATCTGTTTTTAGGATTAGTCAGCATTTCATTTAAAAACAGTTTTATTGAAGATGAAATGTCTCTCTGGTGCTAACCGCTTGCTAACGGGTATTTAGCAAAATTGTTAGCTTGGATGCCATTTAAAATAGTTATTTTAAAAGCTGTGTTTTATTTGTATTATTAGTACAGAAAATTACTGGTAATTGTGCCTCTATTATGGAGCACCTAAAGATTATTTAAATATTATTGGTTCAAAATCGCTAACAACCTAATAGCATCCATTATTTTATACTCTCCAGGTCTCATTCTCTCAAAGTTCAGTGCTGTCAAACACATACATACATGCACAGTGATGTGGCTGTTTGATAGTACATATAGTTGTGTAATCCATGCCTCATCACCACTTTAGGTTAGCAACTGCAGGCTTCATTAGCTGCTGATACCATACTACTACCAATAACAGTAGTATGGTGACTGAGCCACAGAAGATTTGGCAGAGTCATAATGATAGGTGGACCATTAATAATGGCCATGTTGTGTGTCTGCATAAATATGACTGCATGTTGTTGCATGTTGCATGAAAGGAAATGGTTTACGGCCCCCTGACTCTGTCTTTGTCTCCCTCTCACCTCAGGGGGCATCCTCAGGAAACCTGTGTGTGACCTGCTGTGATCAATCATGTTCCGAAACAGCCTAAAGATGCTGCTGGGAGGCAAAAGCCGCAAGAGCAACAACGTTGGTCAGAAGCTCCGTGATATTACACATTACATTGTGTTTATATAAGGATGATATACAGCGTGCATGTACAAATACAGCTAGAAGCTCTATATATGTTCAATATGTATGGATATGTATAGTATCTCTGCCATGATGTCTAGGTAGCAGGTTGCAGATATGTTATGATGCTTGAAATTATCTCCACATTTCTGTTTGACTCCTTTCTCTGTATCTGCAGGTGGCAGTAGTATTGAGTCAGAGGGCTTAGAGGGCAGGATGATAGAGGGGTTTACTCGTTCTCTTCCCTCCTCTCCCCTCCTCAACCTACGGCTGACCAAGAGAACTGGTAGGTTCTCTCTCCAGATACATGGTCTCTAAGAGAATTCAGTGTGATGCACTTGAAAGCAGTATTACATAAGTTGAATGTAATTATGTATATTCCTTCAAACTAGACAATTCAACACAAACTCATCAGGGAAAACGAGGCTATCATTACTAAAAACATACTTGGCTGCTTGCCAGCTCTGCCACATGTTGACACAGTCACAGCAAAGGTTATTAGACATTTTCTTATCAAAAATCGCATTCTGCAGAAGTTAAAAACATTATTGATCCATTATGTAAAAGCACTTATCCACTAGTCAGGCTCTTCAGGAAACATTCTGGTAAGAGACACTAGTCCACAGCTACTCCTGCAGCATCTTTCTTTAAATGACATCCAAGTCAAAGCACCACAGGCTTTCTTGTTATGGGCAGCAAACTCACACAATCTGACAGTAGCTGCTCATGACTGGTTGCCTCTGAATAAAAGCACTCGGCCACGTCTGCACTAGCTTATACTGAGAGGTCTCTGCCTGTTGGTCTGGGCTGGTGGGAAAACTGTCAGTCAAACTCCAGTGTGTAACAAACAACCACACGGAGACAGCTAGAAGGAAGATGTCCAAGCACACTCTGGTGTGGTTAATTTGACAGAAAACAGAATAACCACAGGGCCTTTTTTTGTTGGAATCTATGTGATTTTGACATGATTTTAGATAGTTTACACAATTTCTACTGGTATCATTCTTTGGTGACTGGTTCCAGTTGTCCTGTTGCCACTTTATGAACTGGTCCCACAGCAGTCTCCCACTGATGTATTAGATTCTGGTAAACAGAAAGAGAGAAACTTTAATCAGCACTGGGATCATTTCCGTTTTTCACCCTTTCACTCTTTCATACACACACACAGCTGTGACCTGTTACACTGGTGTTGACCTTTGACCCTACATTTGATCGTCCTTCAGTGCCTTAGTGAGAGAGAGAAAACTGAACTGTAACCCAACCCCTGCCAAACTCTCCTCCTTTATCCTTTCATCTGTTCCCCTTCTCCTCTGGGCTGATTTGACACACTTTTCCTAAACACTACCATGTGCAGCCTCTTTCCAGCTCTCTTCCTCTGTTTCTCTATTGCTCACTCTGTCAAAACAGAAACATTATCACGAGCAAAGGCAACTTCTTAGTTGGTACTCCACATACATACACATGCACAGACACACACACAAGCTCTGGTTTCAGTGTGTCTTTCCTCTACTTGCTCTTTGTCCTTTCCTCATCTCCTTCCTCCTCCTAACACTTGTTAATTGTCCTCTGGGGACAGAAAATGCATTAACCACAGATTTGGGCAAAATTGAGTTATGTCCTGATTTTGGTCCTTTTTAACATCTGTTTTACAATATACAATGATGTCATAGCTATGTGTAATTTCTGTAAAACCACAGTAACTACAGAAATGAGATAAACAGCAGTAACTGCCCTCAGTTGAGTAGTTGGTGTGTTGCTTCATATTGTTAATTTTGGTTGCTTCTGTCACATAGAGAAACATAAAGTGCTAGAATCCAGATAATGAGTTAGCACAAAGCTAAACCTACTTCTTCACACACCGCTATATCCAGTCATTATGAGAAAAAATACTTGCTAAAGGTGACAGTGGAAAAACGAAGAACAAAGGATTTCACACTTTTTGGGCTGTTAACTACTGAAACTACAACAAGTCAGGACAGGTTTTGGTCACAGGGTTTCCAGAAAGGTGGATTGTCAACACACCCGTGAATAAGCTTTGGTTATAAATTTTAATGTTCTGAATCTGAATTTGTGAATTTAAAATTAGATCTCTTAGGTGTCATTTAGAAAGAGTTGTTTCACAGTTAACAGGTAACTGTGACTAATTGACTCATCCTGCTTCCTGCAACACCCCCACCTGGACTCTAGAGGGCACTGAGTGCGACAAACTTACGGCACTTCCTTTCTAGCTTTGCTGCAGTGTTTGCAAAGCCAACACCACTGCATAACAAACAACCTCTTATCACCATCGAGCAGATTTATTGCTCATACACTTCATCTACTAAAGATGTTAGATTTTAGAGTTAATGATATAATTATATCATATTCAGAGACACAAAGTCTGTGTCAGTCTTTTGTTTTCTGTTATATCTGTTTAATTAAAAGTGAAACATTTCTTTGTTGTGTAAAACTTGATCTGAAACTTTCTTCTTCAGTCTTTCTCTTTGTGGCCAAGTTTTTCCTCTGTTACTAAACAGAAGGCAGAACTATGTCTCTAAACTTTCCTTGCACTTCTGAACGTGTAGTTTCTGTGTTCAGCTCCTCCTTCAGTCCTTTTTCTCTTTTCTGTGTGTGTGTGTGTGTTTTTTTATGGGGGGGTTGGAAAAGGGGAGGTTTTGATTTGCTCTGCAGGCAGACGAGGGAGGTCGTCTTTCAGACCAGATATGGAGGCTCCGCTGTTGAAAGAAAAACTCTTCAAACTCTTGGAAACCTTACGTGTTGTATTTTTAGCCAAAGGAGAAATCATCTAGGAGAACATTTACGGTTTCTAGCTCATGCTTTGCTTGTGTTTCTCAGTCTTTGCTCACTTTTGAGGAGGTTCTACCTGTGAATGAAAAGAAGTGCTGTTTTTGGCTTACAAAGGACAATAACCAGTGGAATACATAGTCCAGATCTGCTTTGGGAGATGCGGTAAAATTTAAAAACATGCAGTTTCCAGTTTTCCTATTGCAAGTAACAAAGTACTTTTAGCAGTTTTTCAGATGTTTTTGTATCCTGCTTGTTAACAGTAGTCGTCCTGCTTCAGAAATTGGAGTGCCTGTAGTGTTTTTCTTTTCCTGGATAGTCTCTTGCTCTTCTTATCTCTTCATTTCTACCTCCTTCACCTTTCTCTCCCTCTATCTTTTGTGTACTCTGGAGAAGGAGGAGCTCAGGACTGAGCAGTGATGTCATCTTGTGTATTTGTATTTTCATGGGCAAAGTTTAATGGACAGTGCAAGTGATCAGCAACTGACTCTGTTGACTCTGACCTCTGCATGGAAGCACACTGAATCGATCTGAACTCCTCTGCCAGATAGCTATGGACTGTACAACAGCTATTTTGAAAGCGTGTGCCCGCTCCAGACCTAAGTGGTGTCGCCATGAACGTTCTTCCATCCGTCGCCCATGGAGACTGTCGCATGGCAGCTGTTGCGGCGGAGATGTGATGGCGGTAGGCGTTGTCAGTCATGCCTCCTCCCTACTGCAGCGCGTGCTTTTGTACGCTTGCTGTTGTTCGTCCCAGGAGGACAGCTCTGAGCTGTGTCGGGATTGGGCGGATTGTCCCATCGATGGAGTGCAGAGAGAGGGAAGAACAAGAGATGGGGAAGGTGAGAGTAAATGACTCTTTCTCTCTGTCTCAGTCTTTCTGAAGACGGGATAAAAATAACTTGCACGTGTCTAATGGATTTGCTTCTTTAGTTACAAGAACAAATCTCATTTTGAGAGACTATTTTGTATGAAAATACACCAAATCCTAAATTCCCCATACTGGATAGACACTACATTTTGTTCTGTAGTCCTGCACTAGAAGAGCTAACCTAACCTTATGGTGTAAAAGTATAAGACTCAGCTGTTGGTGAAAAACCAGAAGTAGTTTATCTGGTAATAAGTAGATCATATACAAACACAACTTTATTTGTATTATTTGTAAACATCTATCTTATTTCATTCATGTGAAGTTGAACTTCACTTGAAGAATCAAGATCTGTGAGCCATAACATCTGTCACGATGGCTGCCATGTTGTCCTATAGTCTAAATCTATGTAATCCCGTCAAGACTGTTAGACCTCAGACTTTCAGACGCGTCTAGACATCAGCATCTCTTATCTCCTGGTAAGAAGCAGATGATCCACTTGTAACATATTTTCTCACATTTGCTGGAAGAACAAGGGGAAACACAGATAAATAACTTCAGCTATTCATAGATCCAATCAATAAAAGACTGGATGCCTTATTGGAGATGTACAACTTGGAAGTGAAGAGATGAGAACGGCTGTTACCCAAGATTGTGCCAAAGATGATGTGATTAGAATAAGGGTTACAACTTCAGCCTGTATTCATTCTGTTGTGGAGTTACAATCAAATAATAATAATGGTCAGTATCATTATTACTACCATTTTACCATATTACCATATTATTATCAATATTATTATGATTAGTAGTAGCGGTAGTAGTAGTAGTAGTAGTAGTAGTAGTAGTAGTAGTAGTAGTAGTAGTAGTAGTAGTAGTAGTAGTAGTAGTAGT